>JBBPTG010000353.1:0-21283 GCA_038093975.1 Chalciporus piperatus | reverse complement strand
AGATAAGGCATCGGGACCGGCGAGGGATGAACCAGGAACATGAATCATTTTCAGGTCAAAGTCAGCAAGATCGAGGAGCCAGCGGGCTTGCCGACGGTTTAGATTCTGGGGTTGGCGGAAGTAGGTCAGGTTTTTGTGATCAGTGAAGACTTGGACAGGGAAGGGAGAGCCGTGGAGATAGTGTCGCCAGGTTTTAAGTGCACGGATCACGGCGAGGAGTTCACGATCATAGATATCGTAGTTCCGTTCAGCGTCACCAAAGGATTGGGAGAGGTAGGAACAGGGGTGCCAATCGCCGTTGGCATCAGTTTGGAGGAGTATACCTCCAGAGGCAAATTTAGAGGCATCGGTTGCGATGGCGAAGGGTTTGGAAAGGTCTGGAAAGCGTAAGACGGGTTTCGCTAGGAACATCTGTTTTAGGCGGGCGAAGGCATCTTGGCAGGCATTGTTCCAGTCCCATCGATGATCCTTTTTGGTCAGGTCAATCAAAGGGCGGGCGACTAAGGAGTAATTTGGGATAAAGCGTCGATAGAAGTTGGCAAAGCCAAGGAATGAGCGCACTTCTTTGACGGTAGTGGGAATGGGCCATTGAGAGATGCCGTCGAGTTTGACGGGATCCATGGCAAGCTCTCCGGGGCGGACGATCATGCCAAGATATTCCACTTCGTTTACGGCGAAGTTGCATTTCTCTAAACGAAGATGGAGATCTAGCTCTTGCATCCGTTCGAGGACTCGTTGTGTGCGAGCGGTGTGAGTAGCATTGTCGGGAGAAAAGATGAGAAGGTCATCCATATAGATGACAAGCCACCCTTCAGCTATCATGTCTCGAAAAGAGTCGTTCATGAAGCGCTGGAAGGTGGCTGGGGAGTTGTTCAGTCCGAAGAACATCACAGTCGGTTCAAAGAGGCCTTTGTGGGTGAGGAAAGCGGCTTTCCACTGGTGTCCGTCTTTGATGCGGACATTGTTGTAACCCCATCGCACATCAAACTTGGTAAAGACTTCGGCGTCTTTCAATTTGTCGACGAGATCCCCGATGAGGGGAAGTGGGTACGCGTCTCGAGTAGTATGTTCGTTGAGATATCGATAGTCTTGGCAAGGGCGGAGTTTTCCATCTTTCTTCTTGACGAAGAAGAAGGGGGATGCCTGGGGGGAATTGGAAGGACGTATCTTTCCCGTACGCAGGTTCTCTTCGAGGAAGTCTTCTGTGGCTTTCCTTTCATCCGGAGATAGCGGATAAAGTTTTCCAATTTTAGGGACGAAGGATTCCTTCAGGTTAATCTCGTGGTCATAAACCCGAGATGGAGGAAGGTGACCAGCTGAGGGTTCATCGAAAACTGAGGTATATCTGGCATATTCTTTTGGAAGGATAGGTTTGGGTTTAGCCAGTTCGGCTGCGATTGCGAGTTCAGTAGCTCGGGTAAGGCGAGCGACAACATGATTGGGGACAAAGCGTGAACCGCAACGAATAATGCGGTTTAGGGTATGGTTTTCGTAAGCGCGGTTAAGAAAGGTGGATTTGGTTTCAGAGTCCAGGTAGTCATAGAGTTGTTGATCGACTTCCGGGGTTACATAAGAGTGTCGAGGAGGAGGGATGGGTCGAGTGAAGAGTTGGTCGTTGGTTTTACAGGCTGCAGCATGTATGGTATACAACTTCTTTGATTCGTCGATGGATTCCGACAGCAACAAGGTACGCCGGCACCAATCGATGGTTGGGTTAGCTTTTTCAAGCCATGGGAGTCCTAGGATGACGTTCTCGTTTCCGCAATTCATGATGTGGAAGATTACTTCTTGTGCGATTCCTTCGATATCAAGGAAGAGGGTGGTGGTAAAGAGTATCATCCCGCTTTTGTTTGCGGTCTGGTCGACGTTTCGGACTCGAATAGGGGTTTCAAGTCGAGTAGTGGGGATTCGATTTCTTCGTACAAAGCCCCAGTCGATACAGGAGATGTCTGCGCCGCTATCAATGAGGGCGTGGGTTTCGACGGCTTTCATCGTGTGCGAGGGAACGATAATCTGTATGGGAATTTGCATAGAGCGCTTTCGCGACTTTACAAGTACAGGTGCACACGTGATTGGGGAAGCTTGCGTCGGCAGAGCTTCCCGGTTTAAAAACCCTTTGTGACAAAGGCTACTTTACGAACAGTGGTTTCATCCTCATCATCTATCTCGATCAGCGAGGGAATTTCTTCCTCAACCTTCTGAACCTTCTTCGGGGTTTTCTGGTACGCTCCTGGTGCAAATGCAGGTGCGGGAAGGGAAGGAGTGGGGAAAGCTACGGTTCGTGGGGGAGCAGGCGACACAGGGAACTGTGGAGCTCTTCGGGATATTGGGGTTGGCGACGGTGGTGTTGGTGACCTTGGGATGGTTACAGCTGAGGAAAATTCGTGGGAGAGGTGAAGGGTTTCTTCTTGTTCCTCTTGGGTGGTGATTGGTTCGTCGTAAAGATCCGAGGTGTCGTAGGGGTTAGAGGGGTCTTCCTCTTCAGGTGAGCCCGAGTCGGAAGATTTGGGGTTCTGTGGATTAACGGTCTCTCGTGGGGGGTCCCAGCGAGAGGTGTCGAGGCGAGGTCGTTGGGAAATGGTGGAGGTCTACAGCGAAGGTAGCCTTCAGGGGTAACTTAGACCTTTTGTTATGCTTGTACCGGGTAGGTCAAAGCGTAGACACAAAAGCCTAGTCAAAGACAAAGGTTTCAAGGTAGCCTAACGATGGGATGTCCACGTTAAGGCCTAGCGTCCGTTCAAGAGTGGGACGGTGACTCTCAGAGGGTTCAAGGAAGCGAGGAATGACCAAGCTAGATTGCGTAGGTCTAAGTTAAAGTTACAGGAGGAAACTCGAGGGTTTATATAAGTAGAGGAACGAGTTAAGGGCAGGCATGGAACTGGTCGGAATGTGTAAGAACAAGCTATGACGAATAGGAATGAGTCATGCTTGGTAAGTGTACAAGTCAGCGATGACGAAGCATGGAATGTGAAAGAACATCGAAGAACATCCGCTGACTAAAGCAAGCAAGAAATAAGAGGCCTAGGCAGGACTCGAACCAGCGACTAGGACTTAGTACAAGGAAAGAAGAGGAAAGAATAGGGCGATCGTAACAGAAACGAAGAGAAACCTAGTAAGCGTAATGGAATGTAGGGATGATTAGGATAAGGAATGAAGCGTTCGTAACACTACCCCCTCTTTATGGATCGTATTCCTAGACGATCAAACTTCGATGAGTGGACCTTGATTCATCCACGGTATTCCATCTGCTGGTGGAGCAGCAGCGACCTGAAGATTGTTGTTCGTCCAGGCTGGTGGGAGCCAATGGTTGTGGCCGCTGCCATCACGACAGGAATAGGGTGGGGAGCACCACGAGTGCAGGGTCGGGAATAGGAGGTTGAGGCGGAGAGGCCGGGCCAGCCTGCGCCTATTCCCCGCCGATCAGGACATCTCTGGCTGTACCTCTATCACGTTGTCCCACTTGCTCAGATCCGGATGCCATACGACGAGTTTCATCCACCTTGTTGTCCAGTCCCAGTTAATCTCGATAGACGTGGACCGTCTAGTTACGATCATCCGAGCGAACATGAGATACTGAATGGCGATGGTGATGACGACGATGGCGATGAAAGCGAGGAGGGAGGGGATGAGCATGCGGAGAATCCAACCGTTGCAGATGACGAAGATGATAAAGAGGAGGGAGAGGACGAAGTTGCCTCGATCCCTAGTAAAGTTTCGAATGAAAATGTCGCGGAGGACACTCTCCCAAGCGTAGACGTCGTTGAGATCCATTGGTGATGATGGTGGTTTGTGGAAAAGAAACCGTGAGCGTGAAGACCGTCAAACATCAGTCTTTTATACCTTTTCGGTATCCGGCACGGTATTCAACCAATTGATTTGTCCATCATCCACCTGACTCGTCAGATTGTCATACGGCTGGAATAGTGACTCGAATAGACTCTTAGTCATCTGAAGGAATCGTGGAGCGGACGGATGTATCTTGTTGAATTCCCTTATTGCATCCTGTGCATTCTTGAGATTCGATCTCGGTTCCCATGTCCGATCAGATTCCGCATAACCTTTCCAGTGCACGAGGTATTTCAGGGTTTTCCCCTGTAAACGAGAATCAACGATGTAATCCACCTCGTATTCATCATCTCTGTCTTCTGTCACAATTACAGGCCCAGGCTTATCAACGGTTTGCTTCCGTAACCTGTCCTTATATGGTTTGACACGTGAAACATTAACGACGGGGTGAATTTTCATGGTACGCGGAAGCTTCAAACGTAGTGCGTTCCGTCCAATCAGGGTTGTGATTTCGTAAGGGCCCAACCATCGTGGGGAAAGTTTCTTAGATCTCTGCGCCAGGCGGAGATTAACTGTAGACAACCAGACTTTCTGACCAATCTCGTAAGATGGCGATTCAGAGCGGTGTTTGTCGGCTTGCGCTTTCATACGCTTCTGAGCTTCTATTATGTTATCCTTGGTTTCTTTCAACGTGTTGGCAAGCGTGTCAACAAAGTCCGTAGCAGCGGGTGCTTTAGACGTGTAATTCTCTATTCCCATCCTTGGAGAGTATGTGTGCGTGACGTTGAAAGGTGCCTTGGATGTAGAAGCTTGCTTCTTCGAGTTATATGAGAATTGCGCAATTGGCAACCAATCAGTCCATTCTTCTTGTTTTTCTGACGTGAATAGACGAAGGTACTGTTGTAGATCTCGATTCATACGTTCAGTTTGTCCATCAGTTTGGGGATGAAAGGCGGTGGAGAGTTTGGGCGTAATGCCAAGATGTTTACATATGTCTTTCATCACTTGAGATGCGAATTGCGGACCTCGGTCCGATATGATGGTTTTAGGAAGTCCATGATGTTTCCATACATGGGTTAGGTAAAGACGGGCAGTGTCGAGAGCGGTGACTGTCTTGTTGCAGGGAATGAATTCGACTTCTTTGGAGAATCTGTCGACTACGACAAGAATAGAATCGAATCCATTTGAGAGTGGCAGATCGGTAGTGAAATCTGCAGAGATATGTTCCCAGGGAAGATCCGGAACTTCAAGGGGACGGAGCTTTCCAGAAGGAGCATAGTTTATCCCTTTGAAACGTGCACATCTGTCACAGCGTGAGACGTAGTCTTTTACAAGCGTAGCCATTCCTGGCCAGGCGTAGCTGCGTTGGAGCAGTTCAATCGTCTTTTCATATCCGGGATGTCCAGCAACGGGTGTGTCGTGATGAAGTCGAATAATCTCCATGCGGAGATCTTCTTCTTCAGGAACGTACAACCTTCCTTTCTTGTCAATCAGAATTCCATCAGATTCTTCACAAATGCCGTGTTCTTTACAAAGTCTCATGACTTCTGTCTCGCGTATTTTGAAGGTTGCTTTTCTGATTTTGTTCTTGATCAGATCGGAATCGGTTGAGAGTTGAACGGTTGACGTGGCAGCTATTCTGTCCGGCGGGATTACAAGGACAGCTTTGTTATCTGCTTCGATACCGATTGCGTGATCTTCTCTTCTCGATAAAGCATCGGCTTTCCCCATTTGGGAACCTGCCTTGTGTAACCATTTGAAATTGAATCGGCTAAGATATTGAGACCAGCGTGCTTGGCGTCGATTTAGATCTTGCCGAGTCATGAAGAACTGAAGATTCGCGTGATCGTTCCAGATTTCGAACTCGTGTTTAGAACCCTCCAGATAATGTCTCCATTGTTCTAGACTTCTGATAACGCTTAGCATCTCTTTATCCGCAATGGGGTAGTTGCGTTCTTCCGGTGACATGGAGTGGGAAGAGAATGCAACGGGATGCCATTTGTCTCCTTGTTCTATAGATAGAACAGCACCTGTGGCGTAATTAGATGCATCCGATTCTAGACGGAAGCGTTTGTCATTGTCTGGGAAAGCGAGTATGGGAGCGGTGATGAACTTCTGTTTCAACGTGTTGAAGGCGTTCTTCTGCGCATCTTCCCATGCGAATTTCGTATCCTTCTTGGTAAGATCATTCAAGGGTCTAGCCACTTGGGCGTAATCCTGAATGAAGCGGCGATAGAAGTTTGCTAACCCAAGGAAGCTTCTGACACCTCTGACATTTGTCGGAGTTGGCCATTCGGTGATTGCCTTGACCTTATCGTCATCCATCCTGATTCCCTCGGGAGTAATTGTCATTCCCAAGAATTCTACTTCTTTGGTATGGAAGACACATTTCTCTGGTTTGACGAAAAGGTCATTCTCTTCTAGGCGACGAAGAACTTCTCTGACTATCTTGGCATGGACAGCAGGATCGTCGGATTTGGTAAAGATCATGATGTCATCAATGTAGACAACAACGGCGTCTTCCATATCCGAGAAGATGTCGTTCATCATGGTTTGAAATGTCGCAGGAGAATTGCATAATCCGAAGTACATGACCAGGGGTTCGAAGGCGCCACGGAAGCACACGAATGCGGCTTTAGATTCATCGCCTTCTTTGATGCGGATGTTGTTGTATCCCCAGCGCAAGTCCATTTTGGTAAACAGTTTTGCGCCTTTCAGTTTATCAACCAATTGGGAAATGAGGGGTAACGGATAATTGTTTTTCACCGTGTGTTCATTCAGATAGCGGTAATCTTGAACCATGCGCTTCTTGCCATCCTTCTTAGGAACGAAGAACACGGGAGAAGTCTGCTCAGATTTGGAAGGACGAATGTATCCTTTCTTGAGCTGGTCATCAATGAATGTGCTGACTTCTTCTTGTTCCGTGACAGAGAGTGGGATAAGACGACCCTTTTTCGGCTTGTAGGTGTCTTTCAAGTCAATTGCATGATCCCACGGCTTACGAGTTGGCATGCGTTCAGATTCCTTTTTCTTGAATAGGTGAATATACTTGTGATACTCTTTTGGAACAAGCTCTTCCGGAGTCTTTTCCATTTTCGGTTCAGGTATCTCCCTCTTTGCGGCGTTGATATGACGAAGAGAATTTCGTTCTTCATCATCAAGTTGGCGTGCGAATGGTGGTTTATCTCGTAAGACGGAACAAGACCAAGGACAACGTGTCATGTGGACCGTTCCTTTGTTCCAATCTATCTCCGGATTGTGTTGCTTCAGCCATGCGTATCCTAGTATCATCTGATTCTTTCCGAGATCAGTGACTTCCGCAATGGCCTTCTCACGATGTCCGTTGAAATGGATAATGATTTCCGCACAGTGTGTTATCTGTCCAGCGGAGTTATGTGTTCCGTCCACGTTGTATACCGTAAGTGGATGTCTGAGTTGTACGAGGGGTAATCTGATTTTATCAGCCCATCTCCGATCAACGAAGATAGCATTAGCTCCTGAATCAAGAAGCGCTTCTGCTCGTGTGAAAGCAGAGGGAAGCCGTTGCGAAGCGATGGAAGTAGATAGCTTCAATTCTCGATCCGTCGTGCGAATGAAACGTGGTCCTGGGTTTTCGGAAAGATATCGGATTATGGAAACGGAATTAAGCACCTGACTAGAGTCCAGGCCAAGCTCATGATCAACATGAGACCCCGTTTGACTGTGTGAATAGTTTACAGATTTTCCTAACGAGTTAGTTGCGGTCCGTTTGCCCAGATCATTCAGGCCGCTTTGCCTTTTCCCTTCATTTCGATATCTTTCATATCGTAAAAGTAAGCCTTCATTTCGTCGAATGAACGGCCTTCGAGAGCACTAGATTCGGTAGACAGTTCTCTCACCTGTCTCTTCTGAAGTTTACAGGCACGTTTGTGTTCGCCTCGTGACCAACCACAGCCCTTGCATTTGGTACTAGGTACCGGACATTGCTGTTTCGGATGTCCCGGTTTCCCACAGTTCCAACAATTTCCTTGTTTCTTCTCTTTGAAATTGCTTGTGGCCGCCTTCACGGCAGATGGTGCTTCTTCTTCTTCCACAATTTCTCCTTCTTCGATTTCGGCAGAACCTATATCCATTGGGGCACCACGGCCCGGTTGTGTGCCCGTGTTGGTATATTTATATCGTGAGGTATCACCTGCGGTTCCTGTTTTGATCATGGAGATAAGTTGTTTCCTTCCTGCAAGGAGGCGTAACTCTTCGACGTATGTGTCATATTTGTCGAGCCGTCCCTTCTCCATTAAGATCCGATGTGTGATCTCTGGATCTGCGTTTAGCTCTAGAAGTTCGATGTGTCGTGCATCGTCCCAATCGTCCATAAGGCGATGAGTCTGGAACATGGTAAGGAATTTCTCCATAGACATTTTGCCTTGTTTCAGATTCTTGATCTGATTGCGGTGATATTCCACTTCGTTACCCGAGCGGAATTGATCGGTGATACGTTTATGGAACTCGGCGGAAGTATACGTGGTTCCATTTTCCAAGATGTCGTGCGTCATGGCTCGTGAGAAAGTAGCGGCGTCTCCTCCTGTCATTCGACTAAGGATAGCTCTGATCGCCGTCATTCCGGTTAACACGGTGTTGTTTTCATCTATCCATGCGCGGACTCTTGTCCACCATTCTTCGAACTTCCTTCCTCTAGATCCGTCATAATCTCCTGGATCTTTGACGATTTTGGATAGCTTAGGTCCGCTAGGTCCGACCGTAGGAGCTGGTATTGCACCAGGCACTTGAATGGCTTGTACTTGCGCTTCAAGCTGCAAGACATTATTGTTTAGATTTTGATTTACTCTCTGAGCGTTGGTAAGTTGATCCGTCATTGTTTCTAACGCAAGTCTCAACTGCGTTCCAAGATCCCGTATGGACGCGTCACGATGTCCGAGAATGCCTGTCAAGGCAGCTGCTAAGTCTGGAGCGAGAACCGACATTCTTGATGCACTAGAATGGAAAGGATAAAACTAGATTTATTTCAGATCTCCTGAGATCCTTCAAGGGTTTCTCCCGATAACGAAGCAGGGGCGTCTCTTTGATAAGGTGGCGGTGGAATGCTTCTTCTGATGGAATGAGGCGCGGGGTAGTACAGTTGCACTCCTGGTGCGTTTGTCTCTCTTAGTCCTCCTTCGTCTTCACTATCAGATTCTACTAATCCTGGTAATTCTTCGTCTTCTTCTAACTCTGCTTGTGATACAACAGGGGAAGGGGGAGGAGTAGGTAGTGCTACTGGACGATTCCTGTGAGATACGAGGATGTAGGCGAAATCAAAGGTAACGCGAAGGTCGTCTGAGAGAATTACGTGGCCGAAGATGAGGTATGAAAGTAATAGGAAGGCCTGTAAGCTGTACTGGGCGAATCTTCCTAAGAGGGACGAGAGGCTTAGGGCGGCGAGTGCGACGAGTAGGACGCGGGGTTGGTACTCTCTCCTTAATACGAGTACCGGCGTCCTCAGGGATACCTCTAAGTAGCCTGTCGCTTCGTCGGCGTTGACGTACCCGATCGTCAATGTTCTCTCGAATCGACTTCTCACCTGCCGGGGATATAAGCGTGTGATAGAGAGCGCGGCGGAAACTTTCCGTACGACCAGAGACTCCAATGGGGAATTGGTGTTGAAGAGCAAGAAGATCCTCGTCGATGGCTGTCCAATCAACGGGCTCCGCGAGCGGGGTTGGGGCTCTGGGGATGGAGGAGGCACGGTAATATAACTCTTCAACGCCGAAGGCGTCGGCTAGTATCTGCTGGGGGTTGGGCGGCAACGGTGCCCGAATAGCCTCGATGGGAGGGAGTGACGGAAGTCGACGAGTGCCGATCTGGAGATTGGCGGGATGATGAGGTAACCGAAGGGTACCGAGAGGGTGAATGTAAACCTCAGAGGGTAGATGATATGGGTAGGAGGGAATTACCGGAGGTTCCAACCAATCAACGTAAAGATCCGAATAGTCTGGCTCTGGGACTATCGGCGCTGAGTACTTCTCAATAGTCTCCCTTTGTCTCTCAGCGTGTAATGCCTGAGTACGAGCGTAGTCTTCCTGGACACGAGCGTTCTCTCGCTCGAGGTCGTCGATGATGCTGGTGAAGCCGGGATAGACCTCTGCAGCTCTCTCGAGGTTTCTGATGACGCTGGTGAAGTCGAGGTTGTTCTCGACGGCGGGGAGATCAAGTATACCGTTCCACTGGATGGAAGGTACAGGGGACGCGGCGCGCTGAGATGCGGCGGGGTTGCTAGACACTTATTCAAAAACAAGGTCAGCTATGACAAGGCGCGAACAAGCAGCGCAGTACCCACTTGTGATCAACGATGGAGTGGCGTACAAGACACGTGTGGTAGCGACGAGACGCTAAGACAAAAGAAAATATTAGTCTTGTTCTAATGAAACGACTCAACTCAACTAAGAGCTAAGACTCACACTAGACAATAGCGAGCCGATGAACTTGGCTGAGGTTCGATGAGGAAACTCCAGGAGAACAAGACTGGGGAGTCCAGTGCTTGTCGACCCGGGTTTATATACTATTGTCAATGTTTGTACATGTTGTGGCTAAACCTTATCGTAGGTGACTGGGTATGACTCATACTGACTACTAGCCAATAGCGTAACTAGCTCTACTGCGGAATGAGTAAGCGTAAGTCATATGATGAATAATGTTGACTGATGCTGACGAGTGAGCGGTGAGTCATCAGTTAGTAAGCGAAGGTCTAGACCTAGCTTATGTAAGTAAATCACGTGAGTTGATAAGATAAGATAACAAAAGAGAAAGTGAAACGACTAAGTCCAAGAAACGAAGAGAAGCCTAGTAAGCGTAATGGAATGTAGGGGTGATTAGGATAAGGAATGGAGCGTTCGTAACAGATAGACCATTCACGGCCGACAATTTTTCTGCAGGCTTCAATCATCTCCACTCGGGAAGACTAGCAAGTTGGGTTGCAGAGAGTGTCTATCATCGAAACCTCTGTGATCGGTTTGCCGGCGAACAACAGAATGATGAGGCCCTGACTGATTTGCTTACAGCTACGGAGCTTGTCAATCCAGACACTGAGGATTCAATAGATGCGGACAAAGAAGAATCTGGCTCTCGCTCACAGCTTACCTTCCTTACCATGGTAGATGGCGAGATGGACATGATTGATGCTACCCCGAGTGTCGATGATAGGTTAGATGGGATGGAAGACGAGTTAGGAGATGAGGATACTATGGAGCAGGCAAACCCTGAGGCGGAATTGGACAAGGTAGAAGGTGTGGACTTGTACTCTGATTCGGAGTAGGAGATAGATGAGAAATACACTAGTCATTCCCTCAGAGCTATTGAAAAATTCACACTACTTCGCCTACATTTCTGATCAGCTTACGATGATAATGATGGATGCATAGCCAAAGTTGAACTTACGAAATTTTCCAAACGATGCGATATTCATCACCGGCAGCCTCAACTTCATCAAGCCTCTCATAGAAGTGGTTCGAGACCGTGACATTCTGCTCGTCTTCTCGCTCATTCACATTTTCCTCCTCTTCAGACTCAAACACCTCTTCACTCTCCGCCCCCTGCTCCTCCAAGCCCTTCTGATGCTGCGAGGTAGATTTGTGAGTCGTTCCTGTCGAACGCATCACTTTGAAGTCCTCGCCGAGCTTTGTGATTGTGTCCAGGACACGTTGAAGGTGGGGAGTGAGGTACGGGCTTAAGGTGAGTTGTCGAAGGTCTTCAAGTGTCTGGATGACCTTGTGGTGACTAAGAATGTGCGCAATCGTTACATCTGGCAGTACGACACTGGGGGGCAGTGAAAACAGTTGGCTGGATCCCCAAATGTCATTTCGCAGTTGCATAAGGACATTCTGACCATGTTGCCGAGCTTCAACCGAGAGCCGTGCTAATCCTCTGGTCGCCATCTTTCGTTGAGGTGGTATGTTGCGCACTTCAGTATCAGGAGTGCAGCCTGAGCAAAGACACTGCTCGGGGGGACAGGGCAAGGAGAGGAGGGGTGTGCACATTCGACAATGGCAGGGAGGGTCGAAGGCTGGATTTGCGTAGATTTTGTCCAACTCAACAACCTTGCATTGAGTGGTGATTAAACGAGCCATGTTTGTGCTCATTTGCGGGACCGTAGCGGCAACTTGAACATGTGAGGATTTGCGTGGCTTTGACTTCGTTGTACCATTCAGCAACGAGTTTGCATTCGTGAGTGCCGTTTTCGTGAGATATACGATTGCGGCAGGTGGTTGCTGACTGAGAGTAGGACTGGATCTTCGAATCCGACCAACCTTCTGCAGGTAATCATCGGTATCCATTGGTTCTCCGAAGATTACAACAGTCTTGATATTCGGCGAGTCAAATCCAACTGAAAGGGCATCAGTGGCAATGATGATTTGCGCAGTGGGGTCATCATTGAGGAATGCCAGGGTAGCCTCGTTGTACGAGCTCCAATTTAGCGAGTTATACATTCGAACGAGTTTCTGCGACTGTGGCAACTTCTTGGTCTCCAAGTAGAGGTATGCAGCCACTCGAAATCCAAGCGAAATTGTCCGACAGAATATGATGGTGCAGCCGGTATCTACATCAAGAACCCATGTCAACTCTGGAAATCGCAAGCTCGAGGCTCCGGACTGCATCTGGCGAAAGATGAGTCGAATGTCCTTGCGAAGATTCGAGCGACGGATGAGATGAAACTTTCCATCTTGCAAACCCAGTGTGTCACAAACACTCTTCGTTGGACCACCAGCTTCGAGTGTTGCTGTCGCCGCCAGCAGAACAGGATGTCTCGTGAGCCGCGCACGTAAGTGGCCGATCTGCTTGTATGCGGGTCGGAGAGTCTTCCCCCACGAATTCAACAGGTGTGCTTCGTCAACGGCCATTGCCACGATCCGCGGATTGAGTCCTGTCCCGATGACTTCATCTTCGAATGATTTGCTCTTCAGCTGTTCGGGCGAGAGAAGAATGATGGTGACGCCGTGTTGGAGGTGTTTATAAAGGTCCTCGTTTCGTTGCCGATGTTCATTAACAGTATCTGCATTGACAGCAATTGCAGTGAGCCCGGCCTTTCGCATTTTTCGCTCCTAAGGTCACCACAGGTTAGTATTCAAGTACCATTGATCATTAATGCTTTGTGCTCACCATATCATATTCGAGAGCCTTCGTCGGACAAATAACAAGCATCACTGGCTCTCGCGGAAACCTCCCGACATGGTCTCGGTCCTCGGAAAGTGTACACACGACATGCATCAGTCGAATGAAGGTTTCCATCTTGCCCGTTCCGGTCGCGGTGACGAGCAAAACATCAGTTTCATCCAGAAGGTGAGTGAGAGCCGACATCTGGTACATCACAAAAATAGCAGAATCATAACATGCCCAAACACGGTATCTCACCGCCGGCTGACCAAAATAGGACAATACATGTCATCGGAGAGAACTCAGTCATTCATTCGATGTGCTGTCCTCAATACTTTCATTGAGTGCGAACTGTACTGTAGCATGTATTGCAATATATTGTGTGTAATAACAATCAAAGTCACCCTACCTATCTCTATGTTGTTCCTCAGGACCTCATCTATTCAAGTCTGAAGTATCTCACATGTTCAAACATAGTGTATTTTGCTAGGCCTTGAGCTACTCCACTATGAAGCTGATAGCGGGCTACGCACGAGTAGGGTTCAGAGATTTTTCCCACGGTGAGACGTCCACACCTAATCTTGTCTTCCCTCGATCAACACCTCCATCCCTTACCACCACCATGCACAAACAGCCTGTCCGCAGCCCCGACAAAATGAATCTCCTGTGGTAGATCAACCCACAATGGTGCGTGTTACCATCTGGTGCAATGTTGACAAGTTAATCAATATCACGCAGATGATGTAACAACTTGAAGACTTGGATGACGCCAGCAAGAACAGACTCGGATGACCCCAATGTGCCTCCAGTTTGGCGGAAATCACACGAAGGGCAATTTTTTCGTATTATAAGTGTATGTATGCGTGCATCTATTGAGTGTATGCGCCCGATCCCCGACTCGGAGATCCCTGACTACCTCGCACTCGCTGCCTCCAAAGTTTCCGTTATTCATGGCGCCATTCTTTCTCTCAGATCGTGATTGGTGTGTGTCTTTTCACGGTCCCTTCACACATTCTGCGCTTATTTGTTATTTTAGATATGACCTTTACCGCCTGCTCGTTGTTGTTACATGCCCGCTGCATCTCGCCACCGAGTATTTGGCTCCGCCATTGGTTCGCTGTTTCCCGCCGCGAGTGCGGATGAAGACTTGAGCTCGACAACCCAAAATATCTGAGTGAGACGTCATAGCTGTTGATGTGGCACGACGCACCTTGGGTTGGCAAGATTACATGGTGTGTTTCCGAGTCTCGTGTTGTCTCCTTCTCAGATGTGCCTACTGACTGCCCTTGTTAGGTTCCCTTTGGCCCGCTGCGACAGTCGGCGAAGATAAAATTCCCCATCCCTTGGATTCCTGAGCGAGACGTTGTCGCCCGCGAGTTGGCACGACGCACCTTGGTGGCGTTTTTTGGTCTCCTCTTGCCTGAAGGTGACCGCCACAAGTGCGGCTGAAGACATGATGGCCCATTGTACAACATACCCGAGTGAGACGTTGTAGCCCGCGAGTTGGCGCGACGCACTTCGTTGGATTGGATGGATTTGTTGTTCGCGCTCGATGTGCTTGCCACGAGTTTGGCCGCCGAATGGATGTGTGATCCGCATGCCTCAACGCGCGAGGCTGTGCGACCTCGCTACTTACTGACCTTTTTCTCCCCTCTACTGATTGCGAATATAGGGCTTTTGGGTTAATTTACAGGTATTCGTACTCACCTCTTGCGCAGGGGCCTCGCCATTGGGTTTTCGGACCCGTGTGTCGGGATGGAGATGGGGGATAACACGGCACGCATGCACCCAATACCAAGGATGATGGTGAGTACTGATTTTTTCTTTGACTTCGCCACTGACGCCTTGAAAAACCACACTCTGACGCAATGAGTATATCCGTGGTGTACTACATCAGCAACACTGCAAAAAGTCTGAAGTTACTGGAATGACTGGATCAGTTAAACCAGTACGCCAGTTGCTCAGTTGCCCAGTCATCCAGTCAGCCAGTCATTTCAGTAATCTCATTGGTTCATTAGCCCAGTCACTTCAGTAGTCTCAGTAGTCTCAGTAGCTCAGTAGCCCAGTGTTCCAGTCATCCAGTTATCTCAGTAGCCTAGTAGCCCAGTTTCCCAGTCATGTAGTCATCTCAGCAGCCTAGTAGCACAGTGCCCTAGTCATCCAGCAATCCAGTTGTCTCATTACTCCAGCCATCCAGTATTCCAGTATTCCAGTAATCTAGTCACTCAGTGGTCCAGTAATCCAGTAGTCTCAGTAGTCCAGTCATCCAGCCATTCAGTCATCCAGTCATTTCAGTAATCCAGTCACTCAGTAATCCAGTAATCTAGTCACTCCAGTCACTCCAGTCACACAAGTCACTCCAGTAACCCAGTCACCAGTCACTTCCAGTCACCTCAGTAATCCAGTCACCCAGTAATCCAGTCACCCAGTCACCTCAGTAATCCAGTCACCCAGTAATCCAGTCACCCAGTCCCAATTACTAGTTCACTATATCTTATGATTAATTCACACCTTATGACAGTTCAGAAAATGCGAAATATATTATGTCTAACTATTACATGTATTGTGGTACAATAGTTACAAGTTAATGAAGTGCCATGCAACACGAGCAGCTATGTACGAGGTGAGTAGGTGTGTTAGTCAATAAATAAACACGAACCTTTGAAGCCAGCGGGGCTGTTGAGCCCGCGCCGGCCGCGTTTTCGCGTTTTCGTCGTTTTCGTGTCGGGAGTGGTGTGGTAGGTGGTAATGGGCCGCGCAGTGCGAGCGGCTGTTTGCGGGGTGAGTGGATGTGGTGGTGAGCGAGTTTTCACTCACCTCGTGAAGCCGGCGGGGCTGTTGAGCCCACGCCGGCGTTTTCGCGTTTTCGTCGTTTTCGTGTCGGGAGTGGTGTGGTAGGTGGTAGTGGGCCGCGCAGTGCGAGCGGCTGTTTGCGGGGTGAGCGGATGTGGTGGTGAGCGAGTTTTCACTCACCTCGTGAAGCCGGCGGGGCTGTTGAGCCCACGCCGGCCGCGTTTTCGCGTTTTCGTGGTTTTCGTGTCGAGAGTGGTGTGGTAGGTGGTAGTGGGCCGAGCTGTGCAAGCGGCTGTTTGCGGGGTGAGCAGGTGGCTTATCACTCACCTCGTGAAGCCGGCGGGGCTGTTGAGCCCACGCCGGCCGCGTTTTCGCGTTTTCGTCGTTTTCGTGTCGAGAGTGAGGTGGTAGGTGGCAGCAGGCTGTTTGCGAGGTGAGCGGATATGGTGGTGAGCAAGTTTTCACTCACCTGGCGATGCCGGCGGGGCTTTTGAGCCCTCGCCGGCCGTTTTGTTGTTGTTGAGGTGTGGTGTAGTGGTGAGAGAGAGTCGAAGAGGTGGCGCGGCAAATTCAACATGGTCACGTGACTTTTTCGCGCGGATTTTTTGTCAAGTCCGAGCATTAGGGAAATGTAGCTACACTTTATTAGGATCTCCTACACTAGATAGCTACCATATTTTTTGTACACTTGTGTATGCTTTTTTGTACACTTTCAATAGGTTTGATCTCCACATACTTTGCTACACTTGTAACTACACACTTACTGCGCTTTTTTGTACACTTTTGCTACACTCTAACCTAATACACTTTCCCACACTTGTAACTACACATTTACTACGCTTTTTTGTACACTTTAGCTACACTCAATCTAGCTACACTTTCCTACACATTTGATTCAAGTTTTACTACGCTTTTTTGTTACACTTTGCTACACTCAATCACTACACTTGTAACTACACTTTTAGTACGCTTTTTTGTCCACTTTAGCTACACTCTATCACTACACACTTTCCCACACATTTCACTACACTTTTACTACGCTTTTTGTACACTTTTGCTACACTCAATCTAGCTATACTTTCCCACACTCTTGACTACACTTTTACTACGCTTTTTTGTACACTTTAGCTACACTCAATCTAGCTACACTTTCCCACACTTTTACTACACTTTTACTACACTTTTTTTGTACACTTTGCTCACTCAATCTAGCTATACTTTCCCACACTTGTAACTACACTTTTACTACGCTTTTTTGTACACTTCACTACACTCAATCCTAATACCTTTTCCCACATTGTTAACTACACTTTTAGTACACATTTTTGTGGACTTTAGCTATAATCCATCCTATGAATGATTATAAAATGTCACTAATTAGAATGACTCTATTAGATGACTGAGTAGTACTGGAGTGATTGGGTGAGCTGAGGGCTGGGTAACTGGATAACTGGTATGACTGGTGTGACTGAAGTGACTGGTTTACTGGACCACAGGGTGACTGAATTACTGGAGTGACTGGATTACTGGACCACTGAGTGACTAGATTACTGGAATACTGGAATACTGGATGGCTGGAGTAATGAGACAACTGGATTGCTGGATGACTAGGGCACTGGGCTACTAGGCTGCTGAGATGACTACATGACTGGGAAACTGAGCTACTAGGCTACTGAGATAACTGGATGACTGGAACACTGGGCTACTGAGCTACTGAGACTACTGAAGTGACTGGATGATTGGATGACTGGGCTGCTGGGTTACTGGAACTACTGGATGACTGGATGACTGGGTTACTGGGTTACTGGAACTACTGGATGGCTGAATGACTGAATGACTGGGCTACTGAGACTACTGAAGTAACTGGATGACTTGATGACTGGGCTGCTGGGTTACTGGAACTACTGGATAACTGGAACACTTGGCCACTGGACTAATGAGACCACTGAAATGACTGAATGACTGAATGACTGAGCTACTGGGACTACTGAAATGACTGGATGACTGGATGACTGGGCTGCTGGATGACTGAGACTACTGAGACTACTGGATGACTGAATGACTGAGCTACTGAAGCTACTGAAATGACTGGATGACTGGGCCACTAGGCCACTGGGTTACTAAGACTACTGAAACTACTTGATGACTGGGTGACTAGGTTACTGAAACTACTGAAACTACTGAAATTACTTGTTACTGGGCCACTGGACTACTGATTTAACTGATCCAGTCATTCCAGTAACTTCAGACTTTTTGCAGTCTTGCTGATGTACCCGAACGGATTCCACTGAACTGCATGTTCCCACCATTAGATATCCCATCGTGTATCACTCGTCTGCCCCTGTAACTGATTACAATGCAATACATGGTTGTGTATGATGATATATACTCATAGTCGCATGATTCAGCAGCGAGCAATTTCGTATCAGTAGACCAGTGTCTGAGAGGACATTACAGGCATTATATTGTTATATTTGAAGGTTTGAGTTCCTAGCTTTTGTCATATATACTGGACCTTGGGTAGCCTACACGACACCTAAATTCCAGTCCTTGTATGACAATACTTACCCATGTATAAGTATATTTAAGTTTTACAATTTTTGTGATGTAGTTGTGTGTGTCATAAGGCATGGCCTGCGTTAAAATTCGCGCGCAGAGCGCCTCGCCTTCCTTCGAGACGAATCGGAAATGTTCTCGAGTGTCCATGCGGCTTCGAGAAGGGACAGACAGTGGGTCGTTTTCATTCATAGCTTAGCTACGTTGCTACACTGGACTTAGATTAGATAACAGACTGCTTCGGGCCGCCCATCCCGCTGTCTTGGACGGAGTGCGCTGAGTGCAAAAATCTGCGAAGGCTGCACTACGGTGTTTTGTTTCGTTTGAGATGCAGACTACCTCTCGACCGTACCCGCTCCCTTGACTCTGCCGTCGGCCCGTTTCGTGATGCACTTGATTTCTTTGGAGATGGGAGTATGTATATCGTGGATATGCCAGGCAAATTATATCATGTTGTCAACATCACATCGATCATAAAGCTAACCCGAATCGTGGATATTCCTCAGCGGTGACGCAGCACACCACGTCCACCTTCTCACAGGTGAAGCACAAATCTTCGTCTCGAGAACAGCCGGGACAGTGTACCGAAGGAGGGGAAGAACACCAACCATCTACCACACCATACTCGGGTCAGCCTACGGTTACTTGACGAAAATGAGTACAGCGTACCAATAGGGAGACGTGAGCACTGTCTGCAGCCCTTGTCCCTTGCGTATGCTATCTGCCAAACCGGTAAGTCCTCCACCTTTGGTGTTGACATCGCCGCAGTGTCCCCCGTTATCCTAGGGTGTAGTGCTGCCCTGGGTGCATGGCTGCCTGTGCTGATACGGCGCTTGCTTGCGCCTATCCCCTGAGTCCCTCGTGCCTTGTCCTTCATCGGTGCGGAAGCGGCAGCAAGATGAAAATTAATTTTCATGGTGATATTGATCACTGAGAGAGAAGAGAGAGGAGAAACCGGGGCAGGATGTTGATGAAAACGTCCGTCGAGCCCTCGAATTCATACATACTCTCTCCCTAACCCCCTTTCTCGATGAACGAGGATCGCCGCTCAACATCCGGAACACACATGAGGTTTGGGTTACAACGGGTGTGTGCCCGTGTTTGTACAGCAAGTATTAATTCAACCCTCAAGGAATTAGTAGACTTTGCGTATGACTGAGTATGGATTGGGTGTCACCAAGGGCGTAATGAGCGAACGCCCTGAACGCACGTTTGGGAGAGGTCAAAGCGGCTGCGGATGATCACTGGTGAATTTCATCATCGTCTTCCATTTGTTCATGCTTTCAGTCTGTACTTATACGTGCGTGCATAGTCAAAACCGGTCTATCTACGCAACGTAACTTGGATACCAAAGCCAGCCCTCCACGACTGATCACCGATCACTCTGGGTCTTGTGTCCGACACTTGGGGATGTGGGCCACCTCCCCCCGCACTCTATCTTTTTCATCAATATGCCTAACAGACGAAAGCAGAAGAACAAAGCAAGTTCAAACCCTAAGACACTCGCTTCGCCGAACACGCCCTCGACTTCACCCTTCGTGTGCTGTACGCTCGAGGAAGACGAGTTAACTCCATGTGGCCAGCCAGCTACCGAAGGCCATCCCAAGCCTGAACGCTGCAAAATCCATCAGGGACAGTACCGTATTTTGTGCCAGAAGTACAAGGAGGCTTCAAAGGTAGTGGACGAGATAAAGCAGGGAGCGGGGCTTCCGACGAATGAGTAGATCAGAGGTTATACGGACTGGCGTCCAGCGCTTGAAAAGGCACGCTGGGTGCGTAAATATCTCGAAGCGATCAGACTCGAAAGGACGGGACGGGAGATTCATCTGAAGCGCTTTTTCCTGAAAGGTGAGTACTCGATCTGAAGTGGTATTTATGTGAGGGGCTGACTCGGTGTCCCTGACATTTCTTTCGACGTCAGCGGACGATGGTCACAAGCATCGACTGAAGTTGCTCCACAGAGATATGGTCAAGGCAATCGATGCTATAGATGCCCTGTACGCAAGAGCTTTCGAACTCTACGGGCTGAATGGCCCCTTGCATGCCATGGAGAACATAGCTCACTCGACGGCTGAGTTGGATCAGGAAGCTTACCTCAAACCGTCCAGCGAGGACTTAGTTGAGATGGCAAACTCCCAATCGGACACTCCCAAGTTCACCTCCGACCCCATTTCAGACCAAGCGGGAGACGAGGATTTGATCGAGCTTGCCTTACTAGAGTGAGTATCCAGCTTCTTATGTCTTCTCTCATAACATGTATCTTCGTTTGTAGCCAAAAAGAGGATATGATTGCGGTCGTCGAGTTCTTGTTTAACTCTGACTCGCTTGCTTCGTTCCGCGCGGAGGAAGGCAGACCTCAGGCTCTCCCAGACAGTGAACGAGATATCCTCGAGATGCGATCATTTATTCAAGAGTAATTCGCTCGACGGATCGTTCTGCATGATCCTACTCTCTTCATGAAGGCACTGGACAAAGCTTCATTCAAGGACCTCGTATCCAGCGACGACTTTTCAACGGAAGACCTCTTCAGATTCATGAGTCTGTTCGTGAATCAACTTGGGTTTCCTTTACGATGGTTTAAAGACGCGGTCTTGGATGCACTTGCGGTGTCGCGTTATGGCACTGCTGCGAACATTGGGAGCCTAGGTAAGCGCGGGAGCTTCTGTCGCATATAACCATTGTATAACGTGGCCGATGTCTTCAGAGAATCGGTTTCCGTTGCTCGGTGGTTGGGTTTTTAATCGAGCCCATACCGCCAGTATGACAAAGGAAGCCTGGTGGGTAAGTGCGTACCCTTGAATACATTATCTACTCAGCATCACTCATTCTCCATTCGCGACTAGCACATCCTCAAAGCACTTCAACCTCCAGGAAACGTCGAGAATTGCTTCGTTCGTCTATGTACCGACTTTGAGGATCTCGTCGGATTCCTCTCTTTCGGAGCGCTGGGATTGTTCCCAAGTCCAGTGTACTGTAACGATCCCTCACGGGGTTTCGAGGATCCAAGTATATCGCGAAAACACCT
>JBBPTG010000352.1:0-21323 GCA_038093975.1 Chalciporus piperatus | reverse complement strand
GGCCATTCTTAGCTAACGCGGTGCGGGTCGGGGGATTTCCTCGTCCCCAACTTTTATAGAGAAGAACGCTTAGACTAAAGTGGCTTTACCAACTTTAGCGTGAGTTTAGGTCAGTTTCGTGCATACTGATAGGAGATTTACTCGCATCGAACATTTCCACCCCACAGCTTCTGAAGTCTGAAATGTCTTAGTAACTAGTAGAGCAGGTTGAATGTACACTCTTTTCAGAAATATTCAATTTATTTCTTCACCGGAACTTGTTCGAGTTGGGGTCGATTTTGCCCGAATATGATCCATCAGTACTTTGTTCTCTTGTTCGTCAGCCAGAGCTCACACTGCACCCTTGGATACAACTACATTGAAACAGAAAATATATATCATGCTGTGACCGACTGAGCATGGTACAACTGGCTTGTCCACCGGTGCTTCACACTGAATTACCGTCGCAATGTTTCGTATGACATCATTGACATGTGACCTTAATGCGGAAACGGGGCCACCTGCACACCATTCGAGAGCTTGAAGACAAGTGCGCCGTGTGCTCCGACGGACCGACCTGCCACCAGTGAACCGTCGGCGAGTGGCCCCGCCCAAACATCATAGTTATTGGTATACCTCCTCTTGAATGCTATAGACTTGCCCAGCGGGTCTTGCTGCGAAGAGAATGTGAGTCATGAGCTTGCTCACAAAGCCTAACCAATCTCACGTGAACCGCGATAATCCTTTCATTTCCCAGGATGTCTAACACATCAGGCGAAGCAACTGTGAGGTCGGTCCAAATGAATAGTGGTGATCTAATAAAACACGATGAATTGTGATTACTGTTTTTCCATGTTATTTCTGGGGAATTACTTACTTGGCCGCAGCCCAAAACGCGAAATGCATCGCCCATTCCTCCTGTGTTAAACCATTGTTTCCCACCTCTAGCAAGTCGAGATCGTTCCACGCTCCCGGTCCGGCAAACTGTGTAACAGGGACAAGCTGATTGATAATGCGTTGGAGATTAGCAAAGGATGGAGGTGGTCCGATGTCGTTTCTGTTGTCCGAATACGTCAATAACTTGCTGATAAGATATTTCGATAGAATAAACCTACGAGATTCGCCAGCTATTCCCGACGGACGGTGCCCATCGTGCAGGATCTTGTACACCCCACTGACAGATGGAATAGACAACTTTGCGACCGGTGTTCGCGAGTGCGTCTCGCATAGCTGTATAATGAGGCTTACAGGGCGATTATCAGCGAGAAATCCAAAAACAGACCGAATGTAATCTCACCTCTTCTTGGATTGGAGGATTATCGGCCCTCGTCCACAAAGTCAGTCTTGTTGACAGTGTAGCAGTTATCGTACTTGCATCGATGGTGAGTCCCATGCAGGATATACAAATGAATCATACATCTGTACCTTCAGGTAATCAGCACCCCACTCCACTCGGTAAACGTCTCTGCGCCAGACTGCTCATAACCAAGACTCCCAAGCCAGTGAGCAGTTCCTCCGACGAAGTCGCAAGAGTAGTATCCACTAAACCACTCTGTTAGCTCTCTACTCCACAAAAATTAACCATCTGCCTCACGTACGCATTGCTGTAAACGCCGAAAAGAAGTCCCAGACCGTGAACGTAATGAGCGAGTGCAGGAATCCCAGATGGAATCCGGGTTGAATTCCACATGAATGTTCCAGATACCGTATGGTTTGTTGATTGCCAACCACAGTCCCTGACGTATTCGACACCGTGAACACGAAAACGTTCGAGAGATGTTTCGGGAAAGCTCACAGATTGAAGTATTAGTAGCCGATGTCTTTTAACCCCGACTTGACAAGGGCATGTGCAGCAGTACGATACTGAGCTTCCTCTGTATTGCACCTGTAGTGAAGCTTGTCAACGAATTCTGTAATAAGAACGAAACGACCAACAGATGAACATTGTAGGGGTTCCATCCCATAGGCGGGGTACGAGCGACACCATTGTCCAGCCCAACCGTGTTTCCAAAGAGGAACGCTAGAACGAAAAGCAATGAACTTGAAGGCATGGCAGAAAGGAGTGCTCCCTGGGTCGATAGCAGCTCAAGGTCATAAGTACTTATACCCACAGATCTGTCGGGGCGGCCGCGCGGTCCGCTTCCAAGTCATAGGCTTGGGAAGGCTCGTACAATTATCGCATGACCAGGTTTCTAGCCGACTGCCAGACATCGTCATGTCACGGTCACGTGAATAGTACATGTTGGAAGAAATGCCTAATGCTCCGCGGTGTCAGAATCACAATGAGAAGATTTCGGGTGATGCAACGCTCTTCTGATCAAAGCCTCAAAGAGCGAAGCTCGATCGCAAGCGAGAGTTACTTGGTGGTTGGATTATTTGTCCTGTTGGGAGTGAGATAGTGACTGCCTGACAACAAACGGGAAATGGACCTCGATGGGAGACACCGGGTGATGCCAGCCAGGGGGAAGGGATATAACATATTCTGCGCTCAATGGCCTTCCCGTGTCCCGGAGGTTCCGCGGAGCCAGTCAAACGGACTCCGGGAACGGTAGAGTCTTTCGGATTTTCAGCCGGTGTAAGTGAAGCTTGTTCACGAACGGCGTCTTCCTGTATGGTCTCCTCGAAAGTAGTTTCTGAGCTCGCCCGACCCAGTTACCCAAAGATCTTTCAGACGGAGCAGAATCTTCTACCTGCGAAGCTTGCATGTAAAGCTTTGCAATCGAGGTGTTGCACAGACCAATCAGTGACAGACGGCGATCATGATAGTGGGGCATGGAGTGAAGACTGAGGTCGAGCAAGAAGATGGAGAGTGACGCATCTTTGGACCTCTTTGTCGCCCTCGACCCGGAATTGTGAGCCTTGCTCTCGTCATCAACAAAACGGGGCAAGAAAGCTGCGAGGCCACGTAAACTGATGCAACTATGATGATGAGTGAAGTGCGCTTTGGGAAAGGGCCTGCCAGTGGCAAGCACTTCCCACTGATAGAAATCCCCTGTCCTTTGAGCTACATAAAACACCAAGTCAAACGAAAGCGAGTACTGTATCACATCTTAAACGTCGCGCGTATTAGTACAACAGATAAAATCAAGGCATTCACACATAACGATGGATAGTGTCAGGATGGGATGGGACAAAATATGCTGTTTGGCAGCACGATTTTCTCGCGGATTGTCACTCGATGAACATATCGGCTTGACGTCGGGCAGACTAGAAGCACTGACCACCTTTCCAAAATAGACCCTCCCTCTGTGCTGTGCCCTTGATCAAATCAGCAAGCCCCGTCGGTTGCTAGATGAGGTACTCTCCTATGATCGACTTCAGCTCAGGAGCTTCCTTCGTCAATATCTCCACAGTTTCTCTCTGCCAACAAAAACCAAATATTATAAGCTTGGGCAACCTTCTCCACATGACTTACTCACCCAAAGGTTGTCCTGCATCTTCTTTCCTTCTTCGCTGATCACGAAGTCAGAAGGCTCGACGGCGGCGGCTTTGCTGACAAACGCCCCCTTCATGTGATCCTCGCCATTCTGCTGAGCAACAGCAGCATAAACAAGCTGTCGACTACCCTGCTCGGCTGTCCAGGCTAGAAAATTTTCTTGGATGTAGAACACGGTGTTTAGGAACCAGCCTTTCAAATTACGTCGCAGACTGGAGTAACAGTAGCCAGGATTGACGGCGTTTACAGTCAACGGGGTGATGGATTGTAAACGGTCCTGGAGTGCGCGAACGAAGAAGACGTTTAACACTAGACCAGGTTAAGAGCGGAAAGGGTCGAGTTGAGCAAGGGCTAGGTTCCCAAGCATGGTGGACACTCACGTTTGCTCAGAGAATAGCGTTCCCGCATGCGTCTATAGGGCGTGGAATGAGTGCCTGTCGCTGTCGCCATCGAGGATGACTTACCCAGGTTCTCTGTATTCGCTGCTATTGAGCTTTTCGAGCGGACTAGATGCATCCATGACGTCGTCGGGTACAACAGCCCAATGATGGACTTCGCTCGAAACGAGCACCAGACGTGACGTGCTACCAAACTTTTTCCCGGTGTCGACTAATCGAGGGAGGAGTAGCAAAGACATGAGCGAAGTCGCGAGGTGATTCACTTGAAGACTATGCGATAGTTGATTTTGGCGGACACCCAGAGTGCCAGTCATATAACTTACGTCGTTTCCCAACCATTGATCGTCTCCTCGAACTCCATCATCGCAACACCCGCATTCATGACGAGGATGTCAAGTCTATCATATGCCTGATTAAATCGCTCCGCAAACCGCTTCACGGAGTCAAAATCGCCGAAATCGACCGTCAAGAGTTCACATCTCTCGAACCCAGTGGTGGTTTGAATTTCTTTGGAAGCATGAGTAAACTACAAAATATTGAGTCAGAAAACATACCTTCCAACGCAGCTTTACCTTTGTTCTCACTGCGACAGGCAATGATGAGCTTGGCAGGGTTCATTCGGGCGAAATGCTTGGCGGCTTCGAAGCCAATGCCAACGTTGGCACCGACGACCACGACTGTCTTGCCAGATAGATCAGCCACCTCTACGGCGGGGACAGTAGTCCATTGGTCGACGACAAAGTTGAAAAAGGATTTCTTCATGGTTTAGCAGGTTAGAATGAACATGATGATGAGGGGCCCTGTCGAGTTCCTGTATGCCATGACTCCTAATAAAAGAATAATCAATAATTGAATCCCCGGGCCGAACCCCTCGGTGGTTGGTATTCATGTTAGACCCGTAAAGTTGCTGACTTGTCTTGCGTCATCAAGACTCATTATGGCTCGCGTGCTCCACTCATATATACAGTGCCTCGTCTGACCCCTAACTTTCGCACATATATATCGCCCAATCCTCAGTTTCTCTCTCCCTCCCACCACAAAACGACCCACAGTCGACTCTATCCTGCTCCCAAGCTTTTTCTGTTTACAAGTGCGTCCCTTGCCATTTTCCTGTCTCCTCATAATAAGTACTTACCTTTCGTGTTTGCTTGCTATCTCTCTCTCGTTCCAGTGGCATCCAACACCCCTGTTGCTTTACAGGACTTCTCCGCCTCTTGTATACATGCCGCTGCTGAGCAAGCCAACAGCCCGCCCGTTTCTCCCACTACTACCCCCGTCTCTCCCCTCTCCCCCTTTGGCAAGCTCAACCTCGGCGAGGACGACCAGGACAATGCCACCCCTCAGTCCTGTCTCCCTGACTACCCTGGGGCTGACACCGATTTCTACGGCCTTCCAAGCAACCCTCGCAGTGTCTTCAAAACCGGCAACACCTGGCCTGTGCGCAAGGGTCTCGAGCGCATTCTGCGAGAGACCCGCCCCATCGGTAACCATCCGATGAAAGCCTGCTGGCGAGGTATTGGCGAGGTCATTTCCCAGTTCCTCGACAAACACCGCATCGAATGGTCATCAATTGACCCTGTCTGTTTTGCTGAGGCAGAGAGTGACACTGTCACTGCACCCCACATTTGGATAGGCGTGGCGCCTGGAACTCTCGTCTTCGCGGCAGCCAAGGCAGCAGCTGAGGGCTGCAAGAAAATCCTGGATGACAAGGGGTTCTGTGATGTTGAGGTTGCATTCCGCGAGTCTGTTGTCACCCAGTCTTTTGACCCAAAGTCTTTTGACCCAAAGTCTTTTGACCCAAAGCTTCTCTCCTTCAACCCCATTGCCGACCCAGTTCCCGAGCTTCGTAGCCCCTTCACTCCTACGCTTGGCATCCAGATCGCTCCGCGAACGACACCTTACTGCGAGGGCACAGGTGCCATCTACCTCCGCGAGAGCAGCAAGAGTGACCGTGTCTTCCTTCTCACCGCCGCTCACGTCGCTCGCCCGCCTCTCGCAAAGATTAACAAGCACATATTGCACAAGCACATCAGGGACCCTCGTCAGGAGATTGTCATCCTTGGCAGCACTGCCTACACCCATGCCGTTCATCGTATGATGAGCACCATCGACCACGCAATTCTCGACATAGAGACATGGGACACGGCGCTTCAGAAACTGGGTCCGGTCGTCGAGGGTGAGGATGATGAGAAAACTCGCGCGCGCAAGGACTACAAGGACCTGTTGAAGAAGGCGAACAGGCAGTTCCAGGACACAAATGTGCTCCGTGACGAGGTCACCAGGTACTGGGTGACTCCAACCATGCGCGTGATTGGTTACGTCCTCCATGCTCCTACCATTGCCGTCGACGACGGCCCCATGGGCTTCACTCGGGACTGGGCCTTGATTGATCTCTACCGCCACAAGATCAACTGGGACACTTTCCAGGGCAACAAGGTCTATATTGGTACGTTTCTATCTTATCCTGGCAAAACCATCTCCGGTTTTGAGGGTATTATTTTCTTCCCAGGCAGCAAGATTTCGCAGTCTGACTTTCTCCTGAAGATGCACCCTCACCCTGACGGCCGGTCCGAGTTCAAATATCCGCCTGGCGGGCTCCTCCAGGTCAGAGGCGTTGTAAAGGACCAGGAGATCCGAAACCCACGGCAGCTTGATGCCAACGGTGAGCCATGTCTTCTTGTCCTCAAGAATGGTAAGGCCTCAGGTGTCACCATTGGTCGGCTCGCCAGCATGGAGTCGTTTGTTTGCACGTTATCTGAGGATGGCATCAAGCAGACGTCGATGGAGATTGCTGTCTACCCTCACACCAACAAGGGTGGTGCCTTTTCTGCTCCCGGCGACTCTGGCGCCATGGTGATCGATGGGAAGGGCCGCCTTGTCGGGCTGCTCACTGCTGGTTCCGGCAAGACCGAGGAGACTGACGTCTCATACCTCACCCCATACTGGTGGATCGAGGAGCAGATGAAGAAGGTGTACCCTGAGTGCTTCCTCTACGAAATTGTTGACTAGGTTCATTGTCTGGATCATTTTTGACTTTTCCTTTTCACACATAACTAACAGTCTGTGTCCTCTCTATCCATGATATAGTAAGTAGACATCAGACTCGTCATATAGGTTCTTTTTTCCTTTTTTTCCCGTTTGTACCATGCCTGCACACGCTGATATTGTAGTATTATTATCCTCCATGCTCCTCCTACCCCCACTCGATTGCTTATGTGTATGTACTTCATATCTTGTGCCAATAACAGTGTTCATGCTGTGTTCTAACTTGTGTAAGATGAACTACTAAAGTTCACTATCAATGCTCCTACTTTTATTCGCGGCTCCAGGACTCAGGCTCGTGCCGGGAGTTGCGTCTGGTACTTGTTCATGCGCGATTAGAACAGACTGACTCTGACTGAGCCGTCTCAAGGGAGTTCCGTTATACTACATATCCACCGACACGACAGTCGAGCCCGAAGTTAGCCAGATCGGATGTTGCGGGCTACTATTGCCTCGTCGACAGCCTAGAGCGACCGCAGCACGGAACGACACAACGTTCCCATTGAACGGTCTTCGTTGAGAACTCGTCAACCTCCAACAACGCCGACATCCCCACGTCCCCTGTCACGCGTGTCGTAACCCAAGATCTCTTGGATCTTTCTGCCGTCGTTAATCGTTCGATATCCCTGACATTGCTCTGTTGTCATCTCCTCGTTGCGGATCATTTACCCATGTAAATCATGTATGATGTTATTGGTCTTTGGATCCACCATATCTGAGCAATATTACAAACAACGATATCGTACCAAGCAACAGTGATTGCGGGAAAAAAAGTAACGGTAAGGGGAATGACGAAAATAGGTGTGTGTATCAATTCGAGTATGGAGTCCTTGAGAGCGAATACAAGACGCCCAGAAACGGTGTTCTCCTCCCTACATGAGCATCAGATTGTCGACCTCCATCGCGTCCGAGTCGTCCACCTGACAACGTCCCTCGTTAATGACTCGCATAGAAACTTGCAAAGTAAAAAGAATACGTACGACATCGCTATCGAGATCTCTTTGAGCAAGCAGTCGTCCATCGAGGATTTTCCCCATGTGGGTCGTAGCGAAGCGCATGCCTTTCCTCCGGAGACCAATCAATACACGCAAAAACGGGAGTGGTGATTTCTGGAAGCTGGAGCCCCTTCCCCTCTCCATGTATGGCGGTCGATTCTCAGTCGCAGAGGAACCGGCAAAGTCGGAGGTACGCTGAGTGGTCTCTGATGTATAGCTGCCCTGCGAAGACGTTGAGCTGATCGATAAGAGCCCACGGTGGAGCCCAGTCAAGGGGGATCGAAGGGATGCTGTACAGTTGAAGATCGTCGCATGGTTTCATAGACTTGATCGTGCGTGGAATGTATAGGTGAACGTGAACGTGTTCGCTCACTCTCGTGGGGACTGAGGATGACGAGGACTTCGTCTTCGCCCTGCTTCCCGGAAAGAACCCACTGGACAGGACGCAGATAATCATCCATGCTTCCAGATGTTTCGGCGAGAGTCGTGCAGAAGTCCACGGATGCCCAGACGAATGAGCTCCAAATGCGTGGTTCTGGAGCAGCAGCCGAAGTCGTGCTGAGAGTCTGGATGATCGGAATAAAAGCTTTGGTTCGCCGCGGAACGGACCCTCTCGTCACAAACGAAAGGACATCACGGTGGACCGAATGAGCTGCTGGTGATGCCTTAGGAAGGCGCTCGACTTGTCGCTCACGCTCGATTTCGTGAACGACCTCTCTTTCTTGCTCCTCATCCATGCCGACATCATGAAGCGATGCAACCCCCAGACGTTCGCATCGTTCACGAATTTCTGGAACCTTTAGCGAGCTGGAGTCGAATGTGTTTTGGGGGGAATAGAGATCGTGGAGCGTTTTCGCTTCTGGCTGAAGCCACCCTTCCTTCAATCGATCCGCAGTAATCGACCTCGCGCAGAAACGGGTCCAGATTCGGAATCGCGAAATATGGTTTATCCCCTGTTGCGCCCATTGGGGAGCTCGTAGATGAATCTCGTTGCAGGTCTCGCGTATTGCCCAGTGCAAGATATCCGTGGCATTGATGTCGTCGCCAGGCTCTTTCCCAGCTACAGCTCGGATGCTCCGGTCAATTTCGAGAGGCGCGAAAAACATCACTGAATGACCATAGCCAAGCTTTCGCATTCGCATACAGCCTGGTATCAAGGAATGAGATTAACATGCAGAAGAACATGCCTGGGAACATACCTTGAGCTAAACGATCCTTGGTAACCTTGGGATCCAGTGTGACCGCTGCTCGAAAGCCACGAGGGAACTTGATGTCTGTACCGCGTGTATGAGCATCGTCGAGGTATATGACACATTGGTCGAGCTGTTGTGCGAATGGCGATGATAGGAGTCATTGTGTCCGTCCATCGCGCGTGAGCACGATCAGCTCGTCTTCGTCATTGAAGTAGATAGCAGCTGATGCAGGAGATCCAACATCTGAGCACCAACGTCCAGGAGGACGCGTATCTCAGGTGTCTGGGCAACAACCATCTCCAGAAACTCGCGAGTCGTTCGTCGATCTCCGTTCCCATGGGTCGTTAGCCTATAGAAGTCGTTCTCAGGCTGGAGAAGGTAGGAAAGAATCTTCGCGTTGGTCCCTCGTTGGTGCTCGGGGTCGCGCTGGGTGATTGTTATGGGTAACAGGTATCGACCGTCATTCGTGCCCGAAAAGCCTGAGTAACGTCAGTGAGTAAGCTCGACGACTAACTGAGCATGTCTCACCAGTTGTGAGTTGTGCTTTCTTCTCTGCTAGATCCCAGCCAGAGCAACATAGTTTCGAAGGGAACTCCTTTGCTTCCTTTGGAAACACGACTCTCGAGAGGTAAAAATCGATCGTAGCTTGATTACGGGAGAACAATGGGAGAAGGTAGGTTTGCCACTGATCCGTTGACTTGATGTTGATCCCGCTAAAGTTCCGGAGGAAGTCGGGGATGGAGGGGCAGCCTTGAACCCACATATCATAATCCAGAGATGGATCGTCTTGTTTGAGCAGGAGGTTGAAACACACACTGAGCTGCTCCTCGTTGAGACCGCCGTAGTAGTACGACAAACACGTAAGTAGGACCGCGACATCCGGATGGCCAAACTCGGCCCGCTGCGCTGGCACGTCCTTCGCTCGGTATGGAACCGCCAGCATGGTACGTTCGGGAGCGAGACCATAATCGACGCGCCACCGCCGCTGCTTGAATGCAAATAAGATAATGTCGGTGGCGAAAAGACCGCGTACACCCCAGAGAGCACTGTTCTGTGCATACGCCTCTACCTTCTCGAAGACCGAATCAGCGACGTCCTTGGACGAGATGAAAATGGAAATGGCGTCCTTGAGCTCCGCAGGTAGGTGCTCGAACTTGAAACTGGGGAGAACGCTATCCATCGTGTCTTGAACTATCCTTGCTACCAACCCCCGGCCAACTTGGACTTGGAGGATGCGGAAGTGAGGGAACGACCCCGACAGACCGCATTCGTACTCGACGCCGAGCGGAAAGATGTCTCGGAGGGAAGAGACGTACTTCTTGACAAGCCCAAGGACCTGTTGCGTGGTCGTCCATCGCTCCGGGAATCCCTCCATGGGTCGTTGGAGACCCAAGGTATACACCAATTGGTATCGGACATGGAGGATCTCGTCGCTCTCGTCGAGGACGTCACGGACTCGAGCTTTAATACAACGTTGAAGCTTGAAGTTTGAGCAGGTGACGAGCCAAGGGGCCTCAGCATCCCACCCATCAAACCCTCAGTTCTCCGACTCCTTCATGATGAATTCTTCGTGTAAGTTGTCCAGGTCGAGACGAAGCAACCGCCGTGCTCTCTGAAGGTTGAGTGCAAGCGTAGCGAGCGTTGTGATTTTCTTCCTCCAAACTTGAGGGAGCTTGAATGGTGAGGCTGCGGCGAGGCGTCGGAAGAGGGTGTCTGGGGTTACCCTTGGCCAATGGCCAGATTCAGCAAGAACCTGTTCACCCCCATCGCTTCCAGCTGGGCCGAGTTTCCGTCTGATATCTTCCAAAGTCTCCAGGTAGCTGTCCCGACATTCAGCATACTGCTTCCGAAGCGCGTCGGTCGAAGGCCGCTCTGTTGTCCCGTTCACGGCCAGAGGCGAGTCTCTAGAAAAGTGTTCTGCGCTGGCCTGCAAGTCAGTGACGTACTGGCGTTGGAACGAGTTGGTTGCGTGTGTATTGATAGCCGTGATTAGTTGGTCCAAAGGTGTGGGCCCGGACGAGCTCTCCTCAAGCTTTACGTCGGTGTCAGGCGAGGCCATACCGACGCATGGGGGGAACAGCCGTACCGGTCGGGCAAAGAGCTGCTCTGCAGTAAGAGACCAAGATGCGCGAGGGGGGATATCCTTGACGGGCTTAAACACGCACTCCTGCGAAGGAGCAGTGACACCCCGCGTATATGCGTCGTCGAGAATCGCCTGAACATGTTCGAGATGTTCTTTAAGCTTGAGATTCCGATAGCAGTCAGAGAATATATTCGCGAGCTTCGTGTTCAACGTCTCCAAGTCATACGAAATGGATCTGAGAGTGAGGGCTGGGGGAGTCTGAGTTGGCCACGAATTGGACAGTAGTTGCACTGCGACATCGACATCCGAGCCTAGTCTTCTTTGATACAAAATATTGCGGCGTTTTGTCACGTCACGGAGACATTCGCCAGACTTGGCTGGAGTGGAACATTCGGGACTTGCGTCGAACGAGAAGGCCGCGGAAATGATCTCCGCTTTCAAGTCTTCCTCAGAAGGGCGATAGCCTTTTGAGAGACTCCAACACATCTCTGCCCTGCATCAGGAAAAGGTCAGGGTACTGTCGGCCACTGCCACGACTGTGTGACTGCCAGCACCTGCACATCAGCATTCCAATTAGACAGAAAATCTTGTAAATTCCGTGTTGAGGACAAGAGTTGAACACGCGACGCCATACTTAGCAAAAATGTACTGTATGCTACACTAACCACTCCAATACAATACTTCACCAGTAATACATGGTCATGGCTATATGAACAACCCATAAGGACTCCGTGAGTGCATTGGAGATACCTGTTATCGATTCAATCTGAATACAACCGATGACGCCTTTGTGTTCATTTAACTTCTCTGCTTCTCCGAGTCCAACTGCAGTATCACACGGAGCTTCCAGTTTGCGTACAAAATCGCTTAGATTCTCATGTCACATAAGGTAGACGTCGTACAAACTTGACCAACATCACGTGTCTCAGTGTTACATTTGCGTGACTCGACATCAAAATCCAAATCAATCTATTGAGTATCAAGGGTATGGAAGTGATCTATGGAAAATGTCAAGGAAACTGGAAGGTATATTATCCATTGAACAAAGAATGAAGCCGTAGTGGCCGAAGATTTGTTTTAGATTAATAGTGAGTCTGAAAGGCTCTGGAGGGCAGGGAATAATACAATTCGAGTCCGACAGAAGTCCAGCAGTAGCCGAGGACGAGCCGTGTTGAGTGCCGAGCGCTCTTGCAGACCGTATGGCGAGGCGGAAGCGCTGCCACGAAGCGCTGATCAATAATGTTGCAGTGGCTAGACAGGCAAAGCGGGCAAGACTGCAGGCAGTGAATACTACAGACTCGGACCTCGAGGTGCAGAGCACATTGGTGTGTCTATTGCACACACATTGATTCGAGAGCTGACATGGACCGGTATGCCAAACGAGTTTATCGTCTCAACCCCCCCTCGTCAAAAGAAGTTGATCTCGAGCGAAATGTTCTATCCGCACTCGCTTCAATCCCGCTCTCGTCCATGCAACGGTAAGTTTTCTCTTACTCTCGCTTTTTTTGGGTTTTCATTTTCATTTGAATATATGATACAATACCCAATGCTCATCGAGCAACTTAGTTGAAGTTATCCAATCTCCGATGCACCCGGCATGTCGCCGGCATTGCTGCTAAGTCCTGTTGAACACGAGTGTCACACAGAGTCACTGCACGTGATGTTGGTCAAGTTTGTACGACGTCTACCTTAGTTCAAGTTGAGCATTCTGACATGTTTTTACACTTGAACAAATTGGTAAAGATACGGCTTCGAGACTATATAAGATAAAGCAATCATGATGCGAGTTCATGTTCACCGATCGAAGCCAAAACAAATCACGAACAAAGAAGGGGACAAAATCCAAGTCTCTGAATTCCAAGAAAATGCTCTATCGTCACCGGAAAACCTATACAACCTCACCCCTTCTACGATTCTCGTCAGAAAGTGATTACTTGAAAACAAAGGTTACTTACTTTCTCTTCGAAGCAGAGGTCTCCGCGGGCTGATGATCAGCTGAACGCTTCAAGTTACCAGTGCCTTTCTTCGAGGACTTCCTGCCATCTGAATCAGGGTTACTGACACTCTTCTTCCCTCTGTTTTTCGTGTTCTCGGTAGCCACAGAGGCGGGATTGGGAACACGATTCTCCTTGCCAATCATGTTGTCCCGCTGTGCACGCTGAGAGGGAGCTGGTTTTCTCTTCGAACGTCCGAGAGAGGATGCGGCCGCATTGTCACCGTCTGCATCTGCGGGGGATTGATCTTGGGGTGGATTGACCACCCCGGGCTGAGTTGGAGGGAGGGTGGGTGATGGTTGAACACTGGCTGTGATGTCGACTAGAGGGTCGGGTGGGGAGAACGGAGATGGGATCAACTGAGGCGCTGATAGGAAAGGGGCATGGTTATCATTCATCGGCTGGGAGGCTGGATACCCAACTGTTGTACCTATGCCGTTGAGATTGAACTGGTTCTGGTTCTGGGTGTGCGGGTCCGTGTTCCCAAACCATACAAGCGGATTGAAGTTGAAGCCCGAGGTTGGGAAACCTCCTTTGAATCCCATTGGCATGAAAGATTGAACGACGCTCTGTGAGTTGTTAGTGTTCCAGGGCGATGAGCTTAGACCGAAGCTCCCAAGCTGTAGAGTGCTGGAAGGCAGTACGTAGTTGGACGGGTCGATTGCAGCTTCTATTCCCGAATGAGTCATTGATGCTGAGAATGGGTTATTCCAAGTGTCGAACATGGGAAAAGAGAGGTCGTTGCTGGCGTTAAGGAAGTTTGTGAATGAGTGGGGTGTGGGACCGAAAGGATCAGATCCGGATGACTCGGATGTATGATTTTGATGTTCGACGAAAGCATCCGGTTGATTGGTGAGCACCGACTCGGACACCGCACAATTGAATTGGAAGGATGCTGCAAGATCGTCTGATGTATGAGGAGATGTTGCAATATGGGATGGAGAGAGGGTAGTGGGCTGTGCGTCATGCGGTGTTGCAAGATTACCGGTGGAAGGTGTCGATGAACGAGCGCCGAGGGGTGTTGCAAGACCAGGCGGGGAAGTAATGGTGAGAGGCGTGCTTGAATGTGTTGCAAGATCTGTCGTGGAAGGAATCGTAAGATGAGAAGGTATTGCATAATTGGCAATGAGAGGTATCGCATTCGAAGTGGGATCGGAGGGAGTATAAATATTGGATGTCGGCTCCACATCACCATCCCCGTTCAAGTTGACACCCTGGGTGTGGGCCTCACCTTCGCCCCCGTCAGTGTTCTCTTCAACAATGTTCTGGTCATCGTGATCCAGCTTCTCTTCATCGTTGTCGCCTTTCTCCGAATCATTATTCTTGAAAGTGAACAGTTGCTTGGGCGTTGACTCTCTGGTCTCTATCATTTGTAGCCGTCAGTAAGACCCTATCACTGGATCCTTAATGTGAACTTACCGCATACGCGACCAAGGAACTCTCCAAATGCCTCCACAACCTCAGTATCGAAGTTTGGGTACACTTCGGCGAAGTCATGTCCATCCCCCGTCCGACCCGTATGTAGGCTACCATTAAACCTCAGTAAGTCGAGTGATACAGTGCCGTCACGATGACACAAACCTAGTGATGATATTCCCTCCCTCAGGGTCCAGCGAATCGGGACCGCCCATCAATACGGTAAACTTCCAGCCAGTTTGCTGGCCCAAGTGGTCTATCACGCGCTGGAGTGCAGGGCCACATTGTTGAATGTTACTATTCAGTATTTGATCAGTACCACGGTGACAGTCGAAGATGGGTACGAAATCCCTCACCTGGCCCGGACCGCTGGGTCAGTCTCCGCTTCATCCTCATTGATGTTCGACACGGACTCGAGGTCATCAGATTGCGTTCCCGCCACCCCCCCGTAGTTCTTATTGCGTGGCTTTTTCTCTTCTCTTTCCTTGTCATAGATCTTCTGAACTTTGGCCTTGATATCAGCTGACTCGTTTTCGAACATGGCTCGAATTTTTTTGTTGACCTCAGCGATTGACATTCCCTTTCCAATCTGTGGCCGGATGCGCGTCTGATAGTAAGTCTTTGAGTACACTTCCCATGGCTTCCTCGTGCGAGTCTTCGGTTTCAGGAGAGTTTTCATGATTTTTGCAGTCTTGGAGTTGGCGGAACGCTTGTTTCCGGCACCGGAGTGCCAGTGCATCCAGCGTCGGAGCTGATCGTGGCGTAGCTTGATGGCCTCGGGGAGTGTCGTGGTTCCCTCAGGCGTCAGAGTACCAGACTCTGGCATGCCAGGAAGAGCGGTGACGCGCTCCGGCCACCTTTCGAACCATTTTTGAAAGAGGCCTGGCCAATGCAAGGTGTAGTGACGGCCCCCGATGCGCTTGAACCTGACAAGCTCTTCTTGGAGGAATTTCTTTTGCTCCGTCGTAGTCCACCCCGGCGGCATCTACTCGATTTTAGCATAGATATATAGTGGCATTCATCGACACTTACTTTATTCTCAGCTACTAGGTAATTTAATACGAGCTCAGAGGGGATTATCGAGTCGCTTTGCTGACTCAGAGATTCGCAGCTACAAGGAATGTGTTAGCATTATCAATTCTACTTGTTAGTGAACACGCACAAGGGTTATGACTAGCGCACCCGACAGCTCTTGTAGACTGTGGCTGGCAGAGAAACAGATGTCAACTAGAGGGAGGAACGTCAGGAGACTCAGATATGAAGAGCAATCTAACACTACATACTTTTCAATATGTTGGAACGACGAATGGTGATATCCGTGGTAACAACGATACATTTGGCACCTGGTCAAGGATGCGGTGGAGTGTACACAGGCGTACGTTTCCGAGGAGTATAAGAAGACACAAGCGGATGCGTCTGGTCTCCGAGTCCGATGATGAATGATGACAAGCGTAATACCTGGTAGATGACGCGTCTGGTTTTCAACAATGAACGATGGTGGGCGTGACACTGGTAGAGGACGCGGTAGTAGAGCGTACGTCAGTGTGCTTTTCTGAGAGTGTAAGAGCAGGAAAGGACGCGTCTGATAGCTGCCTGTGTGAGAGAACTCCTAGCAGCCTTTATACCTCGATTGACGGACATGTGTCACTTAAATTGCAGTCAACAAATGTGCCAAACAGGGAACGAGGAGGGGTGGAGAATATAGTATTCAGAAACTCACCTGAAAGACCCCTTTGAACATCGGACTATCATACCTAGGTGCGATACTATTCCAAAGAAAATCAGGATCTCGAAGTAGATACATCGAAAATCCTTACCTGATTGGTCGCCTTGGTGCCGATCTGTGGTTCAAGTTGTTTAGACTGACAAAGATACCCAGATTTATATTACAACATGACGTCGGGCGCGATTTGATACAGCAACAGACCTCGATGCGTTAACTCCATCACATCGGCTCCCTCCATAGCATTCATAAGCAAGTCCTCCAATCCTTTGATGACCGTGCGAATAGCTTTTTGGAGCGCGTTTGTAGGAAGAGGATCTACGCCTGCATTGCACACGCGGTTGGAGATTAGCTTTCGAAGACGTTCTTCAAGCTCCTCGACGGTCGAGAGGGTGTTGTAGATATCTTTGTAGTCTCCTGAAATGATGAAGGCCTCGCACAGCGCCTGTATATGCTGGCGAGACGAGTTTCCAATGATACAACCGAGAGATGTTTCGATGTTTGTTAGCTTAGGTTGACAGTTATACTAGATTGACCAACCAAAGTGGCACATAGTTTTTTGAACCCATTGGTCTCCCAGGGCTGCAGAGGTGATGAGAACTTGTAATCAAAGCTATTGAAGTACGTACCGATGTACTAGCATTGGGTTTTTTGAAGACGGCTCACCCATGGGCCGAATAGCCTGATGCTTGTTCGTGTCTCTGGTTGACCGTTAGTTAAGCAACACGGATGGTCAGTAATGTGACTAACTTCGAACCGTTGCGTTTTTCAGCACGGTTTCGGTTAATTGTGATTCGATTCCTAGAGTGTATGTGAATGAAATGCATGGAGCCCAATGCAACTAGCACATACTTTGCGTAGTATTTGGTTCGATAACTGCGAGCAGCCATCACTTTCTCCTCTGGGCTCACATATAGTTTCGGGCGGCCCATTCAAGCTAGTTTGTTGAGGACGTTCAAGTCGTAGTCGTACCGTGATTGTGTTGTGAGAAATTGGATTCGAAGGGCCTTGTTATGTAACACTCTCATCTTGTAAGCCGCCGGCATTAGGATCTCCCTGGGAATTTTGCGACACTCGTACTTCCCAAGGTTCGCTTCTGTGTACACCCTTTCAGGAAATCCTCCTGCTTCCATACACCCCGCTGTAGAACCCTAACCTCCCCACCTCTCCCTTCAATCTGCTCTCCTGCAAGTTTTCATCGACCGAGTAATAGTTATTGACGTACAACGATTTGATAGGATACCCCAACTTCTTTCGTTCTCGCAGGACCTCTTCGATGATACATGCGTGCTTGTACGCACCCAGGTGATAGACAGTTTCGAGGCGAGGTAGACAGACATCATATCCCGCCAACGGGCAAGGCTTAGCGAGGAGCGTGAGGAAGCGGGTGAGGTAACCAAGGACAATGTTGAGTGATTTGATGTTCTGAAGCTCCCCATAGAGGCTTTCGACGTCTTCCTCCCTACAGGGCAGGGAACTTTTCGAGACCGCTGAGCAACGTACGAGGTTGAGCATCAAGCGAGGGGGCTGTTATGGAAACGTCGGCGAGCTCTAGGATGACGCCGCCGCCGGCGGAGTCGTCCAAGAGGAAATCCAGACCAAGTGTATTTTATATAAGTAAGTAGAGTAGCATGGTCGGGTTCACTATAGATAGGTTGGGCACGCGCAGCGTTCCATTCTCTGTTGTTGTGATCCAAGGGAGTCGGTGGCGAGCCTCGTGGAGAGACAAAGGGCGATTGCTACTTCGACGTCAACTTTCGCTGGCAAGTTGTGCGTGGCTATGGTTCACCAAGACTGGAGTCGGCGGTCTCCGAGGACTCCCTCACCGAGTCGTTGTGCAATGCCAGTCAGCCTCGACTCAAGCTTCGAGCTTCAAGTTCTTTTCGAATTGAAAACTTCTAATGGAACATCCACAGGATTGGGCTTTGTTCCCAGGCCCAAGGATTTCTTGTTCGAGTCATTGGCGACGTTAGACACGCGCCACGACATGGTACTTGACTGCAACTAGCATCTGTGTCGACCTGAGTGCCGCCGCACAATTCTGCCAACCGACGATACTCTCTGCTAGTCGTTCCTGTGAAGCTGCCATTATCCATTCACAACTATTGTACTTACCTCGAGATGCCTTGCTGCTATGATTCCTGTGGAAGCGCAAGCGCTGGTGTGTTTCCCTTACTTTTCTCCTCATCTCTATTATCGTTTTACCTTTAATCTTTCAGGAGAAAACTGGAGAAGATGCACCAGTCGAGGTTGACCAACGTGCATTGATCGACAAGCTGCTGGCGCGCTATTCGGGAGAGTTTACCTGTAGGACCCACGATTTTCAAACTTTCCTGAGAGGCATTCTTGATCTCATTCATTCGTTATCCCAGTGTTTCGGGAGTTGCTTCAAAACTCTGACGATGCTCGATCCTCCTCTGCTGAGATTCGTTTTGCGACCACGTATCAGGGACACGCGGCAATAGAAAGCAGTGATTCACATACGTTGCCCGACATCTACCCATGTATGGTCGTACTTCTGTTCTTGAGGCTGTGGTACTGACATCATTTCCCGCCTCAAGGTTGTACAGTGGACATTCAGAAACAATGGGAAAGCATTCACCAAGGACGACTGGAGGAAATTACCCAGGATTGGTAGGTTATTTACTTCTCCATTTTGTGGCATTTCGACGAAACATCATTCTCCTCAGCTGAAGGTAATCCTAATCCAGAGAAGATCGGCGCATTCGGTGTCGGTTCGTGGACCTCTCTTTCGGATGTATCATTCAACCAACACACTATTTTAGGATTTACAGCTTGTTTTCTGTGACTGAAAGTCCCTTTGTATCATCTGGAGGTATGATCTTTCTTTTGTTTCGAGGCCCTATAGGGTATAACGTAGTTATAGAATATGGAATGCAATTTTACTGGAAGGAAAATACGAACCAGGTACTGGCATTATCCATTTTGTTCACCCGGCCTTCCCCTCTGATCGATTTGGTAACTAACAGCTCTCCTTCCTTCAAAGGAGCCTCCGGATCCTTGGACAACATTTGTAATGCCACTGCGGGAGGCTTGTCCGATGTCTCCAGCGTTGCACTTGATGCGATTTCTGGCCTCATCGATCACCTATATGGTGAATCTCAAGGATGTAGCAGTGTTCTTTGACGACCATCGCATCGGGTACATCAAGAAGTCGTTAGGACCCGCTAGACCCATCGGTTTACCAATGGAGCTGAAATGCTCTAGCCCCGAGAGGAACATCATGCACGTGAAAGGTATCCAACGTCACCGTGAGTGGTATCCATGGGGAGATTCCATATGTGCTGATTGTGCCAAAAATAGCAATCACTCTCGAAGCCGAGGTTATGCGCGTGGTGTATACTAGCGCTGAAAGTGAGAATCCCGCATCGGAGATGCTATGGAATCTCTTGACAACGAATAACTCGGGGATTATACGGGAGTGGAAACGTCAAACGTAGTACTCACAATTTTCATTGCAGAGGTGGACGTCCAAGTGGAGGAGAAACTCGCGAAGGAATTGTATCGGTGTCTGAAGAAGAATCTGCCTTCAACGCTAAAGTATAGCTTGATCTATGTAAGTCCCGGGGTTACCTGTTCGCTTGGCGCAGGCTTACCATCACGACGCCAAGACTGGGAAGGATGAATATGATCAAAGCTACATCGACCGACAGAACCCCAGGGCTCGCGAATTCCCTTCTATTTTCCAAGGGCTTCGCGCCGATCTGGAGGGGTGAGCAGCCTTTCGTGTTCACGAACTCCGCGATCTAATCGAATGTCAGAGCTACACACACGCGGATTTTTATTGTGAGTCTGCATGGAGGTGTCCCCCGATTCCTGCTTATGATCGGCTAGGGTCATGCGACCGGACAAACTACGGGAATCGGAGGCCACATGGCATCATACTTCATTCCTACAATTGAACGTGAATCCATCGATTTAGTGTGAGTCACTGCAATTCGATGATCAGTGGCGAGTACTCATTAGGCCTCACAGTGACAGGAACATCGCGGGTGAGTGTCCTGATTCATAGATATTGTAAGGTAACTCACTATCATCGGTTTTAAGTTTGGAACAGGGAGCTAATATACGTCGGAGGCCCCCTGTGTCGTGCTGTTTACGAATTGGAGCTATCTGAAATTCGGACGTCGTGAGAGGCAGCAACCACTAATTCACGACCATCGCCAGAGATCCAGGCTCAGTTGCAGCGACGCTTCCTTCATGTTCTCAAATTCTTCACATTCCGCCACTCTACACCCTCTCCAAATGTTTACCAACTGCTCGCAAACTCGTTCTATGACTGTTCTACCATGCCTCTGCGGCTCCTCTCGTCTGTCGCTGACATCAGAGGATTCGACCCCGTCTTCGCTAAGTTCCTCAAATCCTTACCCATGCTTTCGGAATAGTCAGTCAAATGGGTGGGCATACTATCGCGGCACTCCCAGGCCAACGCAAGATCCTCCCTATATTGTTCCCAGATGTTCTGCAAGACCTTCACAAACACACTCTCAACGAAGAGGAGTTGATCTCCTGCCTTCAGTGGTGGATGGCCCAGAAACAAGAAGACTCGACCTCACGCACGGCTGACCTTTCGAGTGCGATCACTCTTCGGGGAACTGGTGAAAATGTACGCCAACTGTCCTCAATACAATACTCCGTCGATTCGAAGGGTCTCGGGACGCACATGCCCCCAGACGGACCACTCTCGGGGTCTCTACTCCCTGTCGACATCAGTAGACATTTCGCTCGCGCCGAGCTTATGAGCCTCGGTTGGCGAGAGTTCACTGTCATCTCATGGCTAGAACATATCTCTTCTGCTGAAGTTATGTCCGCCGATCCGAAATACGACTTCACTCAGTCGATCGATTGGGCGGGACGTGTCCTCCTCACCCTTTCTCGTGTATGGCTGACGCTCCCGGACGAAATGCGTCGTCCGGCAATGGCACTTCGCTCGTTTGTGAGGCTCCAGTCCATCTGGTGGCTCGGCGGGCTTCGCTGGTGAGTCCGTGTCATCGCCGTCTTCGCTCGCGCGGTGTACGACATCTTTCGACTCGCGGATTCCTC
>JBBPTG010000351.1:0-21446 GCA_038093975.1 Chalciporus piperatus | reverse complement strand
AGGTAAGGTCGGATTATCGCGTTACACCCGACATACTCAATCGTGGTGCAGGGGTCACTTGCAAATTCCGACGTTTCACAGTACTTGCCATCGAAAGTTCTGCAGACGATACTTGTGCAGCGGTCGTCACCTCCTCGCGAAAAGTCCTTTCTAATGTCATAATTAAGCAACATGAACTGTACGTTCGACTATCTCTTCGGTTCTTCTCTGCTTAATATCCCCTAGACACGAAGATTTCGGCGGGATTCAACCCATAGTGGCCATCGAAGGGCACCAACGCAATCTGGTTAGTAATGTGGTATCGCTCGCGCAACTCCTAGCCGCTGATAGACTTTTCTGTGCAGCCTACTGCCGTTTCAAGGGCCCTCAAAGAGTCGGGTCTGTCTATGCAGAACATTGACGGCGTCGCTTATACCAGAGGACCGGGTGAGTTCGGGCCTCCATGTTTCATCCGGTGGTTCTGATGATGATGATAGGCATTGGTGGCTGTCTCAGTGTCGGGTCAAATGCCGCGAAGACTCTTGCAGCAGCTCTCAACAAACCGCTGGTTGGCGTTCATCATATGGTAAGGTCTTGTTAACCTGTCGTGGAACCCCTCTCGCTCAGCGCTAGTTCAGCAAGCTCACGCACTGACACCTCTTCTGACTTCATCACCGGAGGAACGTCCCCAATTTCCTTTCCTGACCTTATTAATCTCTGGCGGTCACACTATGCTCGTCCTTGCAACATCCCCATTATCTTTTCAAATCCTCGCCAATACCATAGACGAAAGTGTCGGTCGCACTTACGACAAAGTCGCACGCATGTTGAAGATGCCATGGGGATCCCGGGGGCCTTCTGCCGCTCTCGAGGAATTCTGTCGCCGAGAAATAGACGATCCAAATATCCCAGATATACTGCCGTTTACTGTCCCCATGCCTACGCAGCTTGATTTCTCATTCAGTGGTCCACACTCTGCGGTTGAGAGATATCTAGCCAGATCCAAGGACCCCCTTACTGAGGGTCATAGACAAGCCCTTGGGCGTGCGTTCCAGGACGGTGTCGCTCGCCAGTTGTGCAAGAAGCTCGTTCAATGTCACTCTATGCTGCTGCAAGACGGGATTAATGTTAGGCATGTCGTGGCAAGCGGCGGCGTCGCTAGTAATGCGTTTTTAAGAGCAAGGTTAGTCGTCGATCGGTCGATTCACTTCATCATCGACCATACACTGATTCGTGATCCGCAGACTCAGGCAAGCCCTGGACGAACATAGTCCTGACGAGCCAATATCGCTCATCTTCCCTCCCGTCGAGCTTTGTACGGGTGCGTCCCGGATTTCTTTTTGGTCTCGACTTGTCGTATGAGCTCATTCCCGTTTCAGACAATGCTGTTATGATTGGTTGGGCATCTATGTATAGGTTTCTCGCCGGGGACTACGATGACTATTCGGTGGAACTCCGCGCTAAATGGAGCATCGAAAGTCTTCCCGCAATACCCAATAGCTCTCCGACTTAGTTTTCGTATAATCGAATATCCTCGCTCTCGTTACCTTCACTCTGCTAGGCGTCGCCGTCGGTCCCGGACCACCTGATTGACCTCGCTTCATTCGTGTGAACTGGATTCGTCACCTCATCAATGGTGACAGCGTGCCTTATCAGTTCTACATGCCGAGCCAGGTCGGCGGGCTGAACGTTTTAACTCGGGATCATAACCATTATTGGGCTCGGCTTGACGCTCCGCGGCTCCGGCCAAAACTCACGTCCACGCCTTGACCCCGGATCACAGAACGGAGTAAGCTTGCATTTGATAGACAACAATCCACGTCATTCCCACGATTGGTTTTGACCTTCCCACTATGCCCCGTGTAATGCCCCTACTCAGGGGACTCGTGTCTGTCCCGCAAAAAATGTTTTGCCGCTATATATGTTGATCGACGTATTGGATCCTGGCTCTCCTCACGCTATTGAATCCTCTCTCTCACAGGCTTTTTCATCCTTTGACGAGTTGATTAACACTTCCTCGACATCAGCCCGAACGCACGCAAGATGGATGCCGTTCCACAGAAACCCGCGTTTTCTTTGGGACAGTTCGTCATTGATGAAGACAGGCCTATGAAAGTGATCGTTATCGGTGCAGGCTACAGCGGTATCGGAGCCGGAATTCGGTACGGTCGTATCCACCTGGCGTTGTATTCCTGAGGGTTGGAGGCTGCCTAGGTTTCCCCAAAGGGTGAAGAACCTCGAGATAACGATATACGAGAAAAATGCTGGAGTTGGGGGGACTTGGTACTCGAACAGATACCCTGTAAGTCGTCATTCTGCCACGACTTGGTACGCCGGGCTCCTAATAATCGTTCCACGCTCAGGGTTTGGCATGCGATATCCCTTCTCACACGGTTTGTCGTCCAGTGACTGTCTTCATTGTCACGATGTCCCTCATACTGGCTCAAAGTACCAATTCACCTTTGAAGAAAACGTGAGCGAGCTTTGAATTTGAATTTCTATCGTTGTCAAGTGTCCACTGAACATCGTTAGCCCGAATGGTCGTCCTTCTACGCACCCGGACCCGAGATTCGTACGTATTTGGAGCGTGTCGTCGAAAAGTACAAGCTTGCGCCCTATATCAAGCTTCAGCACGAAGTCGTTCACGCACGATATGACGAAGGGTTAGGGAAGTGGTTTCTACGAATTCGTCGACCGGGTGACGGACACACGAAGGAGAACCCATCGTACGAGGAGTTCGAAGACAGCGCAGACTTTGTGTTTTGCGGCGCAGGTAGCCTGAGTCGGTGGTCATGGCCCGATATCACAGGGTTGAAAGACTTCAAGGGTAAATTGATGCATTCTGCTGATTGGGAAATGGGTGATTGGCGAGAGGGTGTAAAAGATTGGAAGGACAAGACCATCGGAGTGATCGGTGTTGTGAGTATCATCACATTTTGTTCGATTGGCTCACCCGATGCTGAGCAGGTTAACTTTAGGGCTCTTCGGCGCTACAAATAGTGCCAGCGCTTCAGCCGTATGTCGGAAAACTGTTCAACTTTGTTCGCGGACAGACCTGGCTGGTGCCCCCGTTCTTTGCTGATCAGCTCGCCGAGATGATCGGACGTGATCCTGGTGTCACGAATTGTGAGAGTTGACGCGTTTCGAGTGGATGGCGCGTGACACTCACCCTCCCGTCAAGACGTCTTCGATGAACAAGACAAAGCCAAGTTTCGCGACCCCCAGTTCTACAAGGACTTCCGTCGTCACCTCGAGTCCCAGCTTAATGTGAGAATTGGTCCATTTTTCAATATTCAACCAATTCCGAAACGTCTCGCAGTCCGTGCACAAATTGACTTTGAGGGATCCAACGAGAGAAGCAGACGATCTTAACCATTTTACGGAACATATGAGGCGTCGGTTGGAAAAGAAACCCTGGGTGGCTGATCACAGTGCGTTTTACTGATATTATCGTTCTCCCGCCGTTTCGTCTGACTTGTCCTGGAAGTTTTGCCAAGTTTTCCCGTAGCATGCCGGAGGCTCACACCTGGCCCGGGGTACTTGGAAGCTCTTTGCGAAGACAACGTAAGCTTCATAATTCTCGAGATGGTTCTCAACACTCAGGTATCCCCTAGGTCGATTTCGTCCCAAAGGATATCGGCCGTGTCACACCTACGGGTCTAGAAACAACAGACGGCCAACATTACGACCTCGATATTTTGATTTGCGCGACTGGTGAGCAGACTCGTAACGTGTCACGACTAGCGATCAACTGACGTCGTCAAAGGTTTTGACACAAGTTACAAGTTCCCCTTCCCAGTTATTGGTCGTTCTGGCCTCACCTTGCGACAACGGTACGACCCACACCCGGTCACATACCTTTCGTTATGCACCGATGGGTTTCCCAACTGGTTCAATGCGCTCGGCCCAAACTCAGGCGTCGGAGCGGGTTCCTTGTTGGTCCTGATCGAGCGGGAGATCGAGTACGCAGCTGCGGCCCTTCTCAAGATGCAGCGCGAGCGACTGAAGAGTATCGAAGTCAAACGCGAAGCCGTCGAAGACTTTGACCAGTACCTCGAGGTAATTCGTTCCACTTTTCGCTTTCTGCGTTGTGGTTGCTCACGAGGACGTCAAGGCTTATTTCCCTGGTGTAGGTGTTTGCGCCTCCCTGTGTTTCCACTTGTTATTAACAGGCAGCAGACTGTGTATAGCGCGAAGTGCCGGTCATGGTACAAGATGGGAAAGGAAGACGGTCGTGTCGTCGGACTTTGGCCTGGATCTTGCCTTCATGCTGTGCGAGCGTTCGAGCATCCCCGTTGGGAGGACTACAACTATGAACATCTCGATGGTATCAAGAATCGGTTTTATTGGCTGGGCGATGGCTCTACGTATAACGAAAGATATATGACGGGAGATCGTGCGTGTTTCATGTTATTTCGGTTTGTGCGGGCGCTGACGGACGCGAAAATCTTTGCAGGCGCATGGTATCTAAGTGACAAAGAGCTTGATTATCCCCCAGGTACGCTCTTTTGGGCGCGGTTGGATTGGCATACGAGCTGACAAGTTACATTCGATTCCCTAGTGCCGCATTCACCATCTTGAGCATGTGGGGCATACGAACGAATTCTACTTGTCCATTTACTTCGAGGTACAAATAAAAGCTTTCGGAATCTGGGTGTCTGTGCGATTTGAACCGAGTTCTGCCAGTCGTCGAGGACGCGGTCGCGTGTCCAGACTGGTCCTACCGGTTGATCATCCTCGTCCATGTCAGGCTGTGGAACTGAGTGAGCCAACCAGGAGTGGATATCTGATCTACCTAGGGCTTTATGAGAGCCCTCGCGTGATTTTAGTTTTGCAAAAGTGTTGATGCGAGTCAGGATGGCAGCGAGATCAATGTCGACGACGACTCCACATACTCGTACATGAAACCAATTTGGACATGAGACATCTGTGTTCTACACATATGTTCTCTGATAAAATAAATAATAAGCTGACATGAATGTTTCCGTGAATCGCTAGATATCTCCAGTTAACATTAAGAATAGTTGAGGGTCGCGGTGGTATAGGCTGTGCTGGCGAAGCCAACCTGTTTGTTGATCGTGTCAAAGACGCTGTAGTAACGCTCGCTAAAATGACACGCATGAGTAACTTTCGCAGTCGGAAGCGAAACATGAACGTACAGGAAGGAGTATCCAATGATGAAGTCAAGACCAGAACCAGACGGAGTACCGATGCTTTGAACCACAAGGTAGATCGCGTCGGAGCTACCACCGATGAAGGTGTTGAGCGAGCGAGGCCAGATCTGGGCGTCGGGTATGAGGTCGTACGCCACGCCCCCAATGTTGAACGTCAAAGTCTGCAGGTTGGCATATTGGTCCTGGGTGATGGTAAGAAGGCCAGTGGCAGAGTCCACGGTAGCCCCTGTCGAAACCTTGTAATTGTCGAATGCATCTACATGAACACAGTGTGAGGCGCGAGCATTAAGATAGATAGATTCATATCTCTTACCGGAGGCGATGAGAATGACAGTCGTGCCGGTGTCAACGATACCAGCGGTAGAAGGCAAGATTGTCCAACCACCGTAAGAGATCTCCGACTGGTCGATACCCCAGAAGCTCGATGCAGGCGCGATATTGGTGAGAGGGACGTAGTTCACGGGGCCAGTAATGACACTGCTGTCATAATCACCAAAGGTGAGTTCTCCGGTGCTGTCTGGTGCAGAAGCGGGGACGAAGTAGATGCCAAGCACCTCCTGCGAGATGACTCCCTCAGTGTAAAGGTTGTCTGTGACCGTGCCGATAGTGAAGGCACCGGACACAGTGCCCTGGGTGAGGGCGGTGGGACCAACTCCGAGAATGCCATCGAGAGCATCAAAACCGGTGGCTTGGCTAGCGACACCGATCGACTGCTCCGCGATTGTCAAACCGGGAGCCAATGTGACAATATCGATCCACTCTTCTCCAGAGAATGATCCAGAGCTGTAGGAAACAGACTATGAACGCATCGTTATTAGATTCGACGACGGAAACGAAGAAAAAAAGCCGCCCGAACGTACAACGGTGTTGCCGGTGTCTACGCTGGTGCTTGTCGGGGTGTACGCTTTTCCAGCTCCTACCCAAGTGTTGGAACTTGCGGTATCGATCAATAGCGTGTCTGTATTTTTCAAATTCAACGCCCGTGTTCACGAGCACAATGAACTACTCACATTCAGTTGGAGGACTGCCAACCTGAACTTGGGCAGTGTAGACCACCCCATAATTCGGGACGCCAAACGATGTGCTGCGTTTTCCAGGTCCAATATCCAAGTTCGATTCGTTCAGGTTGCCAGCTTGTCGCATGAACTTGGCACGAGTCTGATCTCTCTCGAGCATGCTGCGTGTACCATTCGCACTGATCTTCGTCGCGAAGCCTAGGGTAGTTTTTCCAGTTCTGCGAGAAACGGGACTAGCGTCCGCAACGGTTAAGAAGAGGAGAATTAGTAGCGAAACCAGCGCTTTCAAAGTAGTAGGGAACATGTTGAGTGGGTGATGTTTTCTGCCATCATCTCAAACCTTTTTAAACCATCTGGAGCCGCTTAAATTATCCTGTCGGGAGGAGCGTACGAGATGATCTGGCAGATGACGCTCGGAAGGAGTTGCGTGTGATACGCACTGGGGAGGGGGAATGTTGGCTTCCATACAGGCCTGATTGAAGCGCAGATGAGCCCTCGACTCAGTCCCAATCGACAGGGATTGCTGTGCCGTATGTCACCAGGGATAACTTGAAGCGCTAAGCATTGGACACAGGTTAAGTCAGTGAAAAATCAGGTCTACCTATCCAAATGGTCAGATGGTGTGGGCCAGGTGCGGTTCGATCGTGCCAGTGTAGAATTCAGCCAAGCCGATGCACTCGGAGGCCGAACGACTCCGCCAGGTAGCTGACTGGACCGTGAGTCTCATGCCATTGGGCTGTGCGTTTCAAGTTGCTGTTCGGTTTCACTTGGAAACCTCGACGTCGGACCTCTGCAGAGCCTCTTTGAGATCAGGGAAGGGGAAACAGGTACTGATTGTAGCCACGGTTTGCCTGAAGTCCGAAGCGAATGATGCAAATTCAAAGGTTAGCTTCGACACAGCCACTTCGCGGTCTCTCAACGATACATGGACGCGGAGGATCATTTCGACGCTCCCGCTATCAAACAATTGCCCTTAGTCGACGTCACTAATGCTCGGGGATGGTCCAAATGGCCGGCATGGTATCGGTCAAGGGAAGCTCTATTTCGCTCCTGAGAGAAATTGACCGAGGCCGACGAGATGCCACTGGTACTGAAGTGCCATGCAAAAGGCTCATACTTATATCCGACCAGAAAGAATTAAGAATTGCCGCTGATGACTGGAACAGGACTGACTGTCTCATTAGTGGAAAATCGAGGCAACCCACGTCGGCAATAGCTTACATCTGCTGACTGTGGGGCAAGTGTGGGGTATTCCCTCCGTCGCCCTCATCACTGAGAGTCGGCTGCCTTCTACAGGAACCGACTCTCAACATGAAATAGCTCCACGAGAGCAGTGGCTGAAGGATGGTTCCCCCGGCCTGATGATCAATACATGCGAACGTCGCTCAACCGCCTGCCGATCAACCACTCCCGACAATGAGTCACCCCCTGGATTCTTAACACACTGTCGTGCGCCCCAGCCTTGTCGCAACTACCGGGGGGAACACAATCCTCGTATTCGACAGAGATGACTCGAACAAGGGGACCATTCCGAGTCGTATTCCGGCAATACTAGACTCGGCTACGTCGTGAATACCGTGGACGACAAGAAGGCCACCGTCTATCTACACAAGTAGAGCGCAAGACGCTTCGTCGAGATTCGATCACTTTCATCCTCTACAAGTGCAGTCGATCATTGAGTCATATACAATGTGATCAATCCAACATAGCCTCCGAACAACAAGGACCACTTCCAAAAGCGAACAGCAATGAACGAACATCACAAAATCTCCAACACCTCCGCACGGATGTCCTTCAACGCCTTGACATCAGACCCAAGACCTTGAACCACGATCTCATTCTTCGCAGCCACCCTCTTGTACTCCCCACCAGGTTGCTGTAGAAGCAACAGCGCGTTGAACGGCTGACCAAGGCGAACGATCAATTTCAATGCCCGAGTATATTCATCTTCCTGTGGAACAGGGACGGCGGTCATTGGCGCAGACATCTCTGACTCCTCGTCCGTCCCCTCATCGCTGTCCGACTCTGAGTCGGTATCCGGGTCCGAGTTGTCCACTGAGTCGAGGCCAGTACTTGGTCCTCTGATATAGCTGATCCAGGGATGTACCAACTTGAGCCTCCGAGGCTCAGTGAGTGGCAGCGCATCCGTCGTCGTGATGTCGACGTCTCCTAGCCCAGATACCCTGATCCGATAGTGATCAGGGTCCCCCCGGTTGGTTCCACGGATCTGCATACCAAGCTTCCGAACACGGAAAAGGATGCATGGGAGATGAAGCCGTCGGTTTGCGAAACGAGCTGTGGGGAGATATGCGACCCGTTGATAGATTACCATGGTGTCTTCCCTCGGCAACATATTCCTTAGTTGGGCGGTACGCGTTTCCATTTCACTTGCGTCAAGAGTCGGTAACGCATACGGCGGCTGGCTATAAACGGAGAGTGTAAACGGAAGACAGCTGTGGTACGATGATGACTTCCCAGTCCATGCAAGGATAGTCACCTCGCCCGATCGAGTGACGATCTCCTCGAGGAGGTGACCGAGCGCAGCCTCCCTTTCACCATAGTGAGGACGGATATCACTTTGGAATATACCAATGAGTGAATATGCGACGTCCTCATCGACCGTCGCATTACGAGTCGACGCCAGACGGAGTTTGTCGCGGACGCTGAGGTCGTCTGGACTGAACGTGATGATAGTGTCGCGAGGGATCTGAAAAGCGTCGGAGAGTTCCTGCATGATTTCAGGTGACTCTTTGTGGTTGAGGCGTGTGTCGCCAAGATAAGGTTTCCATTCGGAGTCATAGAAACGGATGGTTTTCGGGGAGAGGAGTTCTTGGAGGGTCCATGCACGCGTCATCCATTTGCTGTTCGCGAGGTCGCCAGGTGTCGACGGGGACTTCACGCCCGCCAGGAAAACGATCGTGATCACCGCTCCGGAATACCAGCTGTACATGGATGTTAGGGACTGGTTCAGGATCGCGCTCGTAGTCTTGTCAATGCAACACGTGTCCGACCAGAGGTAGCGATTGCCAAGTTTGCCAGCCTCCTCGCACACCCTGCGGAGCTTGATGTTCATGTGCGTCTTCGGCAGATCATGTATGGATTGCACTGAATTGACTTCTTGAAAACTTGGCTCTTTCCCCTCCCAAACGTGAGAGAATATAGCGTATCCGAAGAATTTAGTGACTACTCGTAGGATGCGTTCTTCGTCTACTTTCCGCGTCATAGACAATACGAGTTCTTTGAACACCGGATCCGACTTGAATGTCGTCATGCGCTTGGCAGCGTCACAAAGGCGACCAGTTTGAACGTCGATGAGGATGTGAGGCGAGATATTGGCGATCAAACCAGCAATCTCCTCGATCTTAGCGATCGTCTGAGACGGCGAAATGTAGGTGTTTCGCAGCTCTGTAGGACGAGGTTACGTCGCAGCTTCGAAATGTGCACAGGGATACTCACCACGTATCTTGGGGTCACTGGATTGTTCAATAAGGGAAACCATTTTTCCGAATGGCTCGATGGCTTCGTCGTATCGTTTCGCGCCATGGAGGGCGATGTATTTGCATTCATACGCCAAGTGGTTGGAAGGGTCTACTTTGATCGCCTGCATGCACATTGTGAGAGTCATACCTTTACGATAGCGAATAACGCTACCTTGTTCGCATCGGTGAGCGCGTCGCCCCACCATGCCATTGCTGACTTGGCCTTGCTCCGCTTCATCAGCAGACTAACAGGATTAATGGGATTGAGCGAGAGTGCGGTGTTGTACTGCTTGATTGCATCCTCGTGATTCGCGTGGTTGAAGGCTGCATCACCGAGACTTTCGAGTGATGTAGCACACTTGGTCGTGAAGTCTAACATTATTGCTCTCATCAGATAAGCGAGTAACAATGACTCGTAACACACCTGCAACCCAATCTCTGGTCACCTTGCTTGTCTGAATCTCGTCTCCTAATGTCTTAACCATATTCAGAAGAGCTTCTGTGGCTTCTTTCACGCGTCCCTCTGCGTGGAGGGATTCGCAAAGATGACGCTGTACAACAATGTTCAGCCCCTCGAAACTCCAATTGAAGATCTGTAACGCAGGTCATGACAGGCTGGGACATGGTCGGGAGAGAATACTCACCAATGAAATTGTCGTTAATGGGGGACAAATTTTGTCGGGGGGAGCTAAGTGCTTGGCACGTTCAAAGACCTCGATCGCACATGGATTCTCTCCCTTCTTGAGGTACATGTTACCGAGCACCTTACGAGCGCGTCAGCGATGTCTGTATATGATGACCCGGAGCACGTGCCTGCAGGAAGCAATATGCGTCGTCGTCGTCGTCCGCATTGATGATGAGGTCGTGGGCGCGCGGTAATGCGTTTGTATGTTCTTCAGACGTGGAGTGCTTTCGAATGTGTCAGCGAAGGCCACATCTAAGACGAAGCGATGAGGGTACTTTCAAGAAGCTGTCCTCGTCGTCAGCGTAGTAGTCGTTGTCGTCGTCATTGTAGGGATTGGTAAGCAGGTCACGGACGCGCAAAATGGCATCTTGGTGTTTGCCGGATGTGAACAAGAGAATGGACTGTGTGTAACGGGGCTCAGTTGCTTACGATGAACATTTGTTTTGTAACACGCTCACCCTTAACAACAATAAAAGCTTGATGTGCTTTGGGTCGCCGTCGCGGAACGAGAGATCGAACTTGCGCAGAGCGCCGTCTTGATTGCCTTGGCCGGCGAGCGCGATGGCCATTGCAATATGACCGATCGGCGAGAGTTGTATCCGGAGCGACTGCATGAAGCGCGTAAACGTGAGGACAGGAAGGGAGGCGTGTAACGTTACACGTTTCGCGTCTTTAACAGCTGCACTCCATTGATTCGATTGTGCACGTATGAGAGCGCGATTTGCAAGCATGTGATGGTCAGGGTTTGAGGATTCCGCGATCTCGTCCGACAGCATCGATTCTGCCTTAACAAGGTCGTTTTGTGTCCATGTCTTGAACACATCGCCGTTTACATCCATGAGGGGAATCTGTAATGCGGAAGCGAGACACGGTTGCGGAACGTATCGTTAGAAATAGAAAGTCGCGAGTGAACGAGCACGCACATATGGTAGATACTCTCGTGGAAGGAAATTCTTGAGGTCCTGAATTGTGATACTGGTGCCATGTCCGCATGCGAGATACCTCCCGTCCGGTGAGAGAGAGATGGCGGCCACCCTTGCGGGATAGTCGATTGTGGACCCAATTTTGTTGTGCGAATCGACATCCCACAGAGATACGGAGGTTCCGGCCGAACACGCTATGACCTTTCCATTGGTGGCGATGGATGCGTGTGGCTCGTCATTGTGTAACAACCATTCTGTGCGCGAAGATGTGGAGGTGTCGAGGCAGGTGATTTTCCCAGGTGAAGCAGTGAAGAGTTGCTTGCCATCAGGAGACCAAGCGAGAGCAGTGCCAGTTACGTGAGGATTGGTGACGGTGACCAAGATATCGAATAACTTGTTGCCCGAGTGCGAGTCGTAGACGCGGACAGAATGATTAAGAGTGGCTGTTGCGATTCGATCACCGTTCGGTGAAAACTTGATGCTCTTGACGTAATTGTCATGTTGGATGTGTGGAAGGAGGCTCTGTCCAGTCGTGATACTGAAAATTCGAACGGTGCAATCGTCCGATCCAGATGCAATTCGCGTCGAGTCACCGGCGATGTCGACTGTCCTCACCCAATTGGTATGCTGTGCGATAGGCTCCAAAACTCTCTGGTGAGTCTCTGCGTTCCACACGATAACTTGATTCCCACTGGATCCAGTCATTATCCACCGCCCATCCTTCGAGATGACGGCGCTGAAGACAACACCCTGTGTTCGCATAGCCTGGCCGACTTGGACACCTTCCTCGAGATTCCATCGCCGGAGCTCGGACCCTTCATCGCCGACGACGACGCTGCGGCCATCGGGAGCAAATGCGACTGTGTATATGTTCTGCCCATTGGGATTGTGGATCACTTTCACACCAAGGCGTTGGAGGATCTTCAACACACAGTAGCTTCTTCCATTATAACGACTCGTACGTACCCTTTGTCGGCACTGACATCCTCACCAACGAGGAATTGCAGAGAGCCAGCCGGAGTGGGGGGTATTGGGGAAAGATTGCGGTCGTTGACTCGAGGTGCGCGGTATGTGCACGTTTTCTGCTATCGATTCTAATCGGTTCACACGACCGTACTCACCTCGTGTTCTTGGAGCACTGGTTCTCGGCCATCAACCAAGCAGCAGGCTCATATCACTTCACCGTCATGATCAAGCGTTGAACCATTTCAGGGTTCGTTTACAGCACTGACGCCACTTATTTTCGAACCCGACCGGCGTGAATGGGCCGCATCCGTCGTCATATATATGGGGTGTACCGGGGGTATGATAGGTGATAACGGAATGCGCTCCTGTACCCCCCAATCCTCATATTCTGGGATATATGAGATGGTAACGCGCCTCAGGGATGGCCACTTAGAAATGCAGGGCAGCATTTGCACCATGGTGATTGAAACGGTAGGCACCTCGGTGATAGCCAGGGATTCCAGGTGAGCGGCGTTGCAAATCAGTGAGGGTGCTGGGAGGCTCAGGTTCCTGGAGCCAATTCAGATGTTTATCAGAGTAGTTTTTCGATAGATCCCGGATGAAGCGACCATAATGAGGTTGCGCAACCAGTGCTGCAGCACAGCGCGAAATTTCAGGTTGTCTGCTTGTCGAGAAAGAGTCGCTGAAAAGACAATCGCCATCAAGTGCGTCCGTCCAACCTCGGCATACTAGCGCACAAGACACGAGGACCTTGACCCAGTAATGATTTGTCAGGTCAACCACGTTTTCGAAGATTAGCAGTAGGACGTCCTTTTGAAGGGTGAGGGAGGTCGGGAAATACGCGTACTTGAAAACGACCGCGAGCTGGCGAACGACGGAGACACCCCACGTTCCTTCTGTCAAGGGTTGGACGACGTCGAACAAGGTGTGCCATCTCCCCGACACTCCTGTGGGCGAATCTATCAGTGCCGGGTCCGCCTCATTGTTACACAAACCCATCGTGCCCAACTCTGCTTTCAAACGAAGCTGTCCGGTCACAGCGGGACGCTGCTAAACAAATCGTCAAAGCCGCCCGACGACATAACAACACGACGATGCCGTCCAACGAAGCCTAAAATCCCGTTGCGAGGGAGGATTTCGATGGAATTGGTTGTTCACTCGAATGCGCTCCACGCATACACCGTCGTCGCCCGACGCACAGATGCTATCCCTCGTCCTTTCACTTTCAACGACACCGAATCCCAACGAGATCGAACTACTTATGGTCAGACGAGACTCGCCGGCCGTGTGTACACTGTAGAGTAGTGAAGGTCAAGCGAGCAGTCGAAGGCGAGGTCACAGAGTCGAAGAGCGCCGACAGCGAATGCAATGATGGATCGTGCACGCCGCACTCACCGCACTGGATGATCGCTTCGTCAGACTTCGCAAGGGCAGACACGGTTGACGACGCGCCAATGGGACGTGAGCCAGCGGCAATGACCGTACATAGTAATCGACTATCTTGAAGTCTGTTCCACTCTTCGATATCCAGATGATCGGGTGTTCAAGCGACGGGGACAAGCGCTATCGAGGACCTCGCCACGGAGGGCACACAGAGGACATTTTGGGATTAACCCGAGCTGTCCGTCAGTTTCGACGCTGAATCGGACAACTTGAATGTCTTGGTGGAATCCGAGAGGACGCCCGTGTGGTGCATTGGCATCGAAGTCACGTGACCGCGGTCCCTCGTTGCACGACGGTCGTCCAGGACGCCCACGCGTGTACCAGTCGTACACAGTAAATCAATTTATTACAAGTGTAGCTAGTATCTATATTATACCACTAACTAACTGCATTAACGAGCACGCACGTGGGCGTCCTGGACGCCCGTCGTGCGATGGACCACCGCGGTCACGTGATCGTGCAGCCCGCTCACACATGGGCGTCCAGGACGCCCGCAGTGCGCGAGGGAAGCAAGACAATGAATAAAACAACTTACCGTTGGGTTTCGTGACTCGTCGCGTTGTCGTGTCGTTGTGCGAGGCCTCATCGCGCGGTCGCGTTGTGGTCACCGTTGAGTTTCGTTGGGTCTGGGAGGAAAAGCAAGTCGCGGTGCCGTTCTCCTTGTCGTCGTTGCCGCGCGTTGTCGTTTTCGTCGCGTCTCGCTCGTTGTCGAGTCTGGGACAAGGTCAGTAAAGAATCGAACTGACTTCCGATCGATTGATGCAAAGCGGGCGTTCCTGGACAGCCGCGGTGCACAATCTGCGTCAGAATTACTGTAATACGAAACAATTTAATCTACTTAGCTTACCTTGAACGTGTTGCGGGAGCGCCCAGCGTTTTCACGGTAAGATTGGGATGACCGTCGCAGTGCGGGCGTCCTGGACGCCCGTCGCTTCTTGGAGGTCTTCGCATCGTTGTCGCGTCGTAGTTGTCGTCGTCGAGTGGTCATCGAGTGTGCTTGGGAGGGTGTAAATTAGTAGGTGAATGGGGGTAACGGTTTGAGGCGCGTATTGGGATCGCGATATGAATGAGCGACTCACCGGCATTGCGCGTTCACGTTCGCGTGCTCATTTGAGTGCCCGTACACGGAGGCATGCTAAAAACCAGTTAGCGGACGATTTCGAGCCTGGTACGTACTGTGTGATGGTCCGTTTCAACGGCTGTGTTGTCTTGACTTGCCGTTTGACGCGATTGAGGCGACCGCGAATCCGTTTGAGAGTGCAGGTGAGTTTGATGAGTTTGACGAGTGGGGATGTAACCGAACCGGCGGTTACTCGAAAAGGAAGGTAAAGTGATTAACAAGTGAACTTAATCACGACGAATGTAGTGTGATGTAACCGAACCGGCGGCTACTCGAAAAGGAAGGTAAGTCCATTAACGAGCGACTTAATCACGAAGCAACCTTTAGATTAGTCTGGTAACCAGCCCGTCTATGAGGCAAGCCGTCGATAGACGGTCTGGTAAATTTGGGAGTGGCGCAAGGGGGGTGAGCGGATCCGCAGGGTAACGTGACCTTTGTCCAATAAGATAACTCGTGTTTTCCAATGAAAAACGATTCCGATATCATTTTGCCATTCGTCCTCGAAATTAATTAAGGGACAGTGAAAGTCACGGTCGAGCACAAGATTACGATCCGAACACGATGGACCGCGAGGTCATCGCGACCTTCGTTGAGGCGATTCGACATGCCTCATCGGACGTGCTAGTTCAATCTGCTTTGGCATTAATCAATGATCGACTCCCCAAAGAATACCTCGCAACATTGAACGACGAAGACAGACTCGAAGCACTCCGGGCGTGCCTCATCGTGTCACTTTTCACTGAAGGTCGGGTCGTTCCACGCGTTTTTCAGCTTCAGGCATCCCTGGCAATGCTACATCGACGTGATTGCATCATTATCGCCGGCACTGGCAGTGGGAAGACACTGTGTTTGTTGATACCCATTCTCCTTCGTCCTGGTTCCATTTCGATCACGGTCTCTCCGCTTAAGCGCCTCCAAACAACCCAGGTAAGATAGTATTTTAGGTAGTACTAATGGTCCGAGAAACTATTGTTATCATACAGGTTATCGAGAGCGAGAAGTTCGGGGTCAAATCAATCGCGATCAATGAGGACACACCATCTGATGAAGCTCTCTGGAAGGTAAGTCATATGTGAAGTTACTATAGTGTAAGCTGTTCACGCCGTTGACGGGCTCGAAAGAGTATTCGAGATGGTGCTTTTCAGCATCTAATTGTTTCGCCTGAGCAACTTGGACCGTACAATGGTCACCTCCCACGACGCGAAGCTCCATTTGTCCAAAGAAACAATGTGAAGGGTGTCGCGAAGTATAGAGCGTGCTGCGATCGTTCCTTAGCCAGTTGGGCCACGATAACATTGCACGCCTTAATGAAAATCAATGTATTTGGAATGTAATCGAGATAGATATTCATACAGTGATACAAGACTTGATCTCATTGTGCTCCTTTGCACGTTTCGTCTGTGCCGCGGCTCTCAGGACGCGACCAAGGATCGGGGCACTGCGATCGACAAGTGGACCAATAAACGAATCAATGTCCCATGTCAAGAGGCTATCCGGAGTCATGGTGTTGATCGTCCATGCGAGCGCACCCTTAATCTCATCCATCTCTCTCGCGATTTTGTCCGAAACGAGCTCCAGAGCGTGTGGTTCCATCCAGGAGAGAAAGGTGGCACGACCTCGTTTATCTCCGAAAACGCGGTCTAACAATTTGGTCAACTTGCCAGATGGATTGGCGAAGAAGCGGTCCCAACATATCATGAAGAACGAAGTCGAGGAGCGATATGCGGCCGTCTCGAAGGATTTTCAAGGATTTTCGAAGGCGTTCATCACGACTGTATTGCGTATTGTCCACAGTCTCATTGTCGGAGTCCATGATACCTCGGATGTTCTGTGTGAGGGGTAACTTGGGGATGAAGGAAGTACGTCGAGTGGTTATTGAGGTTTACAAGGTGACTTATCCGACGAGATAACTAGTTATCCTACGGGCCGGGCTGTCTTACCAAGACGAAAGGTCCAAAAAGAGACCTGGCAGTCACGTTACCCTGCGGATCCGCTCACCCCCCTTGCGCCACTCCCAATTTTACCAGTCCGTCTATCGACGGCTTGCCTCATAGACGGATTGGTCACCAGTCTACCTTTAGATCGCAGTGGGGCACGAACTCGCGCTTAACGCGGTAAGTCACGTGATTGTCACGCTTTGCCGCGACCGACGACTAATGCACGTTACGCGGCGCGACGCGCGTTTGGCGACGACGCCGTCGATTTCGAGCACGTCGGACGACTCGAACGGCCCCTCTGGACGACCCTCAAGCTCCCTCGCTCGTTCTCCAGCCACGTCGCGTCCCGTACGACCTCGCGCGCCCGAAAAACCGCCAACGAGCGAACGCGAGCAACACCGCGTGTGTACGCTCGCCCTGGACCGGTCCAGGGCGATCGTACGCACGCGATATTGGACCCTTCGCGTCGACGCGGGCCCATTGTCCCTCCCCCCACTGCGGTTAGTCCCCCTCGGGTAAGATTTTTTTTCGTCGCCTCCCGCACGGTCGCCAAAGCCATCGTGCCCCATGACAGACCACACGATCTGGGTCGGTCATGGGGCACGATCGTTTTCGCGGGTGGGAACTCGTTTCCCCCCCTTCCATCGTGCCCCATGACAAACTGGATGAAAATCCAGTCATGGGGCACGATGGGCCGCCGGCAATTCGAGCCCGAGTCGCTCGCGTCCCTCTCGTCATCCCTCGTACTCGGGCTCGCGTCCCTCTCGTCATCCCTCGTCCGGCTCTCGATCCTCGGCAACGACGGCGCGTTCACGCGAACGCGTTTACCTTCAGGCTTGCTCGCTAGCGGTCTCGACGCTCGACGACACGACTCGCTCGCTCGCTCACTCGCACCTCCTCCACCAACTTCCCTGTCGACCAGCCTCCGTCTCCGTGCACTCTCCGTGCATTCCGTCCCCATCTCGAACACGTTTTCGGTCGCTCACAGCAGCCTTTTCGGACGTCTCGCACGACACATCGTGTCCCTCGACGTGCTCGCACTTGCTCGCACCTCGTTCGTGAAAAATCGGCCTTCGTCGAGCATCGTCGAGCACTTCGCGGGCCCCTGCCCGGTCTCGTGACTCCGTCATCGCGCCGGCTTGTTCCCGTGCTCGTCGCACACCACGACATCGCTGGCTATCACGCTCGATCCTTCCGATCATCGTTTTCTTGGTAAGTCGTCCTCGTTGCTTGCATTCCTGCCGACATGTGCCAGTCAACTCGAGGTGCTGATGTGGGCATCGTAACAGTCCAGATAACTCCCCCCGTTTCTTCTGTTCACGCCACCACTGTCCTTCTGCAGTCGTCGCCACTTTTCGGCCGTCGTCGCCGCTCAAGTTCGCCATCGCTGCCACACCTCCGAGTCATGTCCTCGAGCGTACATGTTAATTTACTCGCTTGCACTGGTTCTTTTTCGCTCCCTTTCCCCAGTGTCTGTTTCTTCTTCTTAGGGTTATGAGACTATGTAGGGTTGGTTTTGGCCGACCCTAGGGCTAGACTAAACCCTACCCTAGGGTTAGGACCATGTCATAGCCACCGTAGAACACACGCTGGCCTGCGCGGACGGCCAGATGGGTGTGGGCACCCCCCACGGCACCGCGCGTGCAACCTGACTTGGCCGTCCTGGACGGCCATCGTGTGCAGGGGCTGAATAAACCCTAGATTAGGGTTAGAACCATGGGATTGCCACTGGGCCACACCACGTGACGGTGATGAGCACTGCGAGTTGGCCGTCTTGGACGGCCGTGGTGTGCAGCTGTACTCAAGTGTCACGGGCACGAGAAGAGGGAAGAAATGAAGCGGTTGAGCAAGCCATGTAGTACGCCTTGAGTGTTGAAGGACGAGAGCGGCAAATGTAACGGAGGGATGAAGCTTGGGCGCTGTACGCCTGAGTCCATGCCTGTACGTCTGTGCTCTGTACCCAGGTATGCTCGTTGTAGTTGGCCGTCCTGGACGGCCACTGTGTGCAGGGGCTGAATAAACCCTAGATTAGGGTTAGAACCATGAGATTGCCACTGGGCCACACCACGTGACGGTGATGAGCACTCCGAGTTGGCCGTCCTGGACGGCCAAGTGGTGCCACAGATACGCATAACAATCTATATATGACTAGGGTAGGCCACATACATCATATGAACAGATTGGCCATTGCGGAAAATATTGTCGAGAACATGACCACCGCAGCATAGGCATTACAGAGCAAAAGCGAAAGCGACGTTCTCGCAATAAGCCGTGCAACCGTGTTGCTACCGATGGCCGTCCAGGACGGCCAATGTGGGCGGCTGACGACAGGTCACGTGACTTCGAATGTGCCACCCCGAGTGGCCGTCCAAGACGGCCAACAACTGCTTTGTGTGGTCGACGACACATCAATTTCTGGGTCCACCCCACAGTGGCCGTCCTAGAGGGCCAATTCACCGTTTCGTATGATTGACGCCAGTTGTATGGTTTATTTAGAGATCAGTTCCGAAGTCTAATTTTCCCTTGATTAGGGATGCATATATCCTTTGGGTAGCAACACCTCAAACGTTTAAAGTTTACGATCAACTCCGCGAGTGGTGCGTGTATGTGGCCCATCAAACACGCCCTGATGCGGGCGGGGGCAACGAGGCCACATTTTCTCGGTATAAGAATGTGGACATTGTCGAGGCCTCCCGCCAACGCTTCTTTCCTTTCCCCCACACAACAATTTACATCGTCGCATTACTTGACATGCCTAGCACGTCCCTCACGTCTGCGCTGCTTTTGCTCGGCGCGAAAATCCCCGGATTGCCGTGGTCCTCATCGACTTGGCAAACGCTCACTCGGGTGAATGGCGAACCATGGTCAACACTGCCCGAGGCCGCCGACAACCGAATCTCAGTCCATGTGAATGAATGGACGACGGGCGTCGCGAACATGGTGAAATCGTTCGCCACAGCGGTCTTTGCAATGGCAGAGGGTAAACGGGAGGCGTATATCGTGAAAAAGAAGGCGGACAACAATACCGCAGGTCGAACGTCATGGGCCAGTTTCGTCAGCAAACGGACGGGTCAGTGGGGTATTAACCGTATCATCGACGAGGTCCTCGCGGAAAACGGTCAGTCCCCAGCCAGAGTGTTGAAAGCCCTCGGGCAGGACGATGTAAGTTGACAGGCGGGTTACTACGCAATACTTACGCTGATCATTGTCACCAGAAATTGCCTTCAGCCGACGCCGCGCAGATATACAACCTCGTCCCGGCAGTTGCTTACAAGTTGTTCGGAGAGGACAGTTACGTCCCTGGCACCACCCTGGTCCATGTTGGCGTCGTGGAATTCGTTCGTACCCTACTCACCATGTCATGGAATCGTCACCGGAAGACCGTCACTCGAGACATCTCGACCATGAAAAATTCACTCGAAGGCATCACTCAGTTGTGGGCAGGTGAGAATACCATCCCCCTGTCAAGTGGACTATCTGACGCTTGCGGATGACAGCACTCACTGCGGAAGGGGCGACACCATCCCCTGCCGACATCAAACGTTTTTTGAAGGATTTGCGGAAACTGTTGAAGCTCTACCAAAAGTACGATGACCAGGAACGCCGCGTCGTCATCGAGAAGTACATGGCCGACATGGTCGAAATGCTCAAGGTCGTGCGCAAAGAGCCTGGCAGCGAAAATACGACTAGTAAGCGGACTGTTTGGTTTATGTTTTCTTGTTAAGTGTATATACAGAGCTACCTAAAACACTTCGGGACGCGCTCAAAGGGTTGGCGAGCGAGGTTGACATTCGCGCCATCACGCAAGCGTTGCTTGTCTCAATTGAGGATGTCGAGGCCGGAGATGATGATACCGCGGTCGAGCTCGAGCTCGATGCTCCAATCGACCCAGACTGGAAAGAAGGTGTCGAAGTCCTCTCCAAATTCACGGAGGAAGAAATGTGGGGGAAATTGGGCTTACCGGACCAGAAGCTTCCTTTCTTTCAGGCTTGGACTGACCCCGACGGGACTGTCGACCCCTGGTCTGATGAAGGCCAGGCTTGGCTCAACGACCCGACCTCAACCCGGCAAGAATTGAAGCCTCGATGGCACCAGCTTGTGGGGATTTATCGGATGTTGGAACGGGCATTCGAGGGCAAGCCCGTGCTTTTGATGGACGGAGTGGGGCTCGGGAAAACGTTGCAAGTCCTCGGCGCCATTAGTTGCCTGGCCTATTACCGGCGGGTCTTTGAGAGCAAAAGCGCCTTCCCTGGGGATTTCGGTGAGCGATGTCGAATATTTGTTCATTAACGGTACTGAGCCAGTTCACAGCTGCACGCAAGTTCCCGACGGCGGACGGGAATGTCCCCGATCTCCCCCATATCATCGTTTGCCCGGTAAATCTCAAGGGTCAGTGGGAGTGCGAGATCAAGCGTTTCCTGCTCCCCGCTACCTTCGACGTATTGCCATATGTCGGACGGTTGGATTCTCGCCCGAGCTGGTGGACCGAGTTGTTTGACAAGAGCAAGCAACTTCTTTCACAGCGCATTGTCTTGGCCTCGCAGAATGTGAGTTCAAACAATTTCTTATTGAGTTACTTCTTATTGTGCGATTAGGCCGTCCAAGATGATGCTTCCGTCGTCTTCGACAACCAATCGAACAAGGACAAGGTCGGGCTCGCGGTTCCCGGTACTCGTTTCCAAAACAAAAGCCCGCAGACGGTGTACGGTCGTAAGTACGCATTT
>JBBPTG010000350.1:0-21501 GCA_038093975.1 Chalciporus piperatus | reverse complement strand
GAGCTGGAAATCCCGTTGTCAGGGATAACGCGCATGAAATCACTATCCAGTAATGAGGTCGTCACGGTTTGGGTCTGCAAGGAGTCATAGGATGAGGCAAGAAGCGCAGAATTCGAAAGGATCACAGAGCTCTGTTGGACGCTTCCATGAGCGCCAAAGGCCCACCGCATTTCTGTCGCGAAACATAGAACTTCATATCGCTTGACCTGAGGAACTCGCTCGTGAGTGGTCGTACCTTGCGATGTTGCACCGTGTACTCACCGTCAACTGACGAGCTCCGTAGAAAACAAGTGCACCAAAAGGCAATCCGGTGCCCGCTCTGCCGATGTCTAACACAAACACGCATTGTCAGGGAGCGGGACATCGACACGGACGAAGGTTCTCACAGTATTGACCCTACACATATTCCAGTACGACCAAAGGACATGAACATAAGACTACTGGCTCGAACCAAGGACATCAATAACGCACCTCCAAAAACGCTCGTGCAATGAATTGAGGGCCCCCATACGCCTCTGAAAACGGTACGGCATAGTCGGGAATGATATTATCCCCCACAAACGCCTGTGGAGGCATCATGATCATCAGCTGACTTGTCGATAACTGACATCGCGACCTACCCAAGCGAGCGGAAGTGGTGCTCCATGTAACATAACATCTTGAGTGCTTCGCCGAGCATTTTCGAGGAACAGATCGCGTCGACCAAGTCCATCCATGGGAGTTAGTGTTGTAGAACGAGGCTCTCCGGTAAATAGGTCTCGGCAGTCGCCTCGTGGGCTGCCATGTTTCTTAACGGGCGAAAGATTTCCCTTGTCGTACTTGAACGGTAGCATCGAGGGTGATGGGAACGAGTAAGCACGGAAGCGAGTACCACAACATCTTTAAATTGATGAGTCTCCTAACCGAAACCGCGGGAAGCACATGTCACGTCCCTGAAATCGATTTTGCAAGGGTTTGGATCCGGCAAAGAAACTTCGTTGTTCCCCGGATGCCTTAACTTTAGCGGGGTTCAATGCCCCAGGAATCAGGAACGAGGCTGTTTTTCAAGGATCACCTTGAAGCAGTGTACGCAGTGCGGCAAACCCTTGAACCCAAACAGGGAATTCAATCAATCGAACACGCTCTGATAAGTAAACACAGAATCAGACAACTCCAACGAATATGACCGTTTGACTGACCGTCGCTCAAAAGGTAACCCTCGTGTTTCAGAGAGAAACACCGTGACGTTGAAGGCATGTGGTAAACTAAATCAGGGACGTGCAACTCACCAATGTGAAAGTTGGCGCTCGAACTCCGTGGTGGCGAGTCTGGCGCAACTTGCGAGTGAGTTACCGGACTTGGATGCCCTGTCACAAACGATTACATGCCATCATGGGGCCAGAACGCCCTGATTCTGTATAGATTGCACCCTGGGTCAAGGGCACTGACAACGTGTAGTCTAATCCCGTTATGAGCAAGGCAACGTTGTCACGTCGTTGCGTGATGGGCTTGACAGAACTTGTTCGGGTCCTGCCAGTAGTCTCGAACCATCCGTTTTGGTCTTCGCCTCGGACGGCCTCGGGATCTTCCGAAGACCAAAACGGAAGCGGAAGATTCGGGTGTCAGCCCGACCGCTTCCTGAAACGGATGGTTCGAGACTACTGCCAGGACGATTGCAGATGCCGCCTGCTCTGTTTGTTTGCTTCCATACAAAAATGGAAATCTACGCGCCTCCTCCCCCGGTTTCCTGGTTGCTTCGAGTCCTCGACAAATCTTGAAGTACTGGATCTATAAATTTCAAGGCTCCTTTGTCACCCCGTTAACATGTGTATGCTAGGACGATCATGATCGCGTCGGTGAAGATCGAGCCAGCATACAATTGCCAACCTTGCATGGAACACCCAGCCGAACACATGGTGCACGATTCTGATCTTGCAGATGATCGATGATCGTCCAAGTCACACTCTCGTAGTATCACCTGATATTGACATTTACGGACGCTCGACAGAGTCGCACTCGAAGACAACCATTCGATCGAACACCTCCGACATAGTCGGTCGCTGACGCGGATCACCGTCGAGCAGCTGTTTGGCAATACCAAGGAGGAACTCTTTCTGCCTCCGGCTGTTGGATGGGTCATGCATCAGAGTCGCTAATCGCAGTACGGTCTTACCGCATGACCAAAGGTCAGCACGAATCGGATCGTAGGCGACCCATGCGAGGACTTCAGGCGCGATGTAGCCCTCCGTTCCCACCTTGCCACGAACTTTCTGCTCCGGTGTCTTGACGAACATGGCAAGGTTGAAGTCGATGATCGAAAGACGGCCGCCATCCACAGGAATGAGAGCGTTCGCAGGCTTTATGTCGAGATGAGCGACGCGGTGCTTGTGCATAAACGCGACGCCTTCGATCAGCTGTTTTGCGGCCGACCACACATGCTTATCGGGGTATCGGAGGTCGGTAAGATGGTTCCCACCAGACGGGGTGTAGATAACAAACACCCCAGAGCGACGGGGCCAAACTCGAACTCCAGATATGGTGTGGTTGTCAGGAGCGGCGATATTCATGAGGTGCTTCAGTATTTTGACCTCCGTTGCGGTTGTCGTAAATTTGAGAAACCCTTGATCATTTGGATCGGATGCGCGGGAGATCATCGCTACGTTTTCGTGCTAAAATCGAGGTCAACATCGAAGACAGTCAGATCGACCAGCATTCATACCCCATACCCCAGCCACGAGGGCGTCTGACACGCAGTGTATCTCGTTTAAGCACTCCAGGACATCAGCATCTTGGGTAAAATTATATTCGTTCTGTGATTCCTCCGACGTCGACCCCTCTGGTGTCGGTTGCTCCCATCTCAACTCCTGCTCTCTTCGTTGGGACAGGGAGGTGATCGGAGCGGCAACTTTCGCAATTGCTCTCAGGTCTGCTTTCTTCGCACTGTCAAGTTCCGCGGTCATGGCGTCTAGCTTGAGTTGGAGATTGAACATTTCCTCAAGGAAATCGCGCGAGCGATCAGGGTTCTTCAGATCATAGTCTGTCTGAGCAATAGCAACCTGGAATCATCTTCAGTCTCTGGTATGAAGAGTGAAGCCTGAGACCAAACCTTTCCAATCGGGTCCGTTTGCATGATTATGTAGCGTTCTGCAATCAAGTTCGGACGAAGGTGTACAACTACAATAAAGAAAGTAATGATGCTCTCCCGCTTCCTGAGACAATATAGCGTGCGAGTCAGAGCAATTCCTTGGAGTAACATGCACCATCGATCCGATCCAGTCTTGGGAATAGCTTCGCACACCAACAACGGGAAGTTATGCTCGTCGACAAAGACGCTAAAATCGCTATTCGGTGTTAATTTGGACCAAACGGTGGGATCTGCGCGGGTAGCCAAGAAGATGGGAAATTTCCAATGTGATTCTCTGTGACATGTGAGGGGTAAATAGACAATTGCGCGGGTAGGGATGTGCACTCACGTCTTGAACGTAGTTTTGGAATTCGATGGTTTGCCAACAAAGAAAGGTGGCAGGAGGAAGTGGGTGGCAAGATGATATGCTTTCATGTGTGATAAAGTAATCATATCGGAAATCCGGTCGGCGTCCTTGGCGTGGCAACGAAACGGGGAAAAGAACGCTATGAACTCTCTTGCGCTGTCGACGACAGATTCGGCGGTAGGTGAATGCCGTTGCGCGAAGTATTCCGCGAAATGCTGAGGATATCGCATGGCAATATCGAAGTCGTTCGGAGTATCAATGTCATTGGGTATTGGAGGCTATTGAGGAGTTGGACCGGTGTTGTGACTGGAAAAAAAAATTGAATACCCACGTCAAAAGTGCGTTTTGCAACCAAGTCAGTCTCCAACTGGTTGATGGCAGGGTTCGTCCGTGGCTCCCCATGGCCCCAGAAGTCGTCGCTCCCCAAGTTGTGTAAAACATCATCCTTTGAGAATAACTTGATATTCCCTAGATGGATCTGGAGGGATTTGAACAGCGCATTGTGGTAAACCCACAAGGCGGTAACAGCGTTAAGAGGCTCTCCTATCGAAGGGCATTAACGACGACAAAATTTGTATGCTAACATGATATCACTCGCCTGCGGGAAGGTCGACAATCAAACAGACGTATTCATCGCACAGGTACTGATCGTCCGCCAAATCTTTGACGCGCTTTCTTCGCGATAACTCGATCCAATCCGCCCTCGCTGAAGCAATTTTTTCAACGAGGTTCTCGCCCGTGCCACCAATTGCTGGCAGTGGAGTGCCGAACTTGTAGATTGTGAGGCCTTCTGGGACCGTCATCATACCAAGGAGCGATTGAAGTAGTCTATCTAGCAGGGTGTTCTTGCTGATCTTTGGGCTGAGGTGCACGCTGCCCCCGAGACAGATGAGAAAATGGACCTTTTCTAGGCAAGACGTCAATGAACAGTACGCCCAGGACCTCCAGAAACTTACCCATGATGGAGTATTGACAACGATGGAACTTCAAAGGATGTTGTTTGGTCAGTGGTCTTGTGGCAACGGTTTGAAGGAATACCTGACTGGCATGTGTGTCACGGTCTCTGTGCATGAAGAACATTTAGGTCCCTTTCGGGATCCCGTCGACACCAAACCGGAACTGGATGATCCCGAACCATCCATTCGCACGAAGCGACACCAGTGCAGTGTGGCACCTCGACCTTGCCTCGAGCTCACACTCTGTTCAAACGTTCAACTTCACGTTCAGCTTCCTTGCAGACTAGAGTAGACCTCGAAAATACCATCCAGTCAATCTAGTCCACGTCTAACAAGAAATGTCGGTTGAAAACCTGCTTCGAGCAGTGAGTATTCTATTCAAACAACTTGTTACCGTGCTGTCTTACAACGTCCCAACAGCTCAAGGCCTTTGATCCTGTGTCAATCGTGAGTACTGGTACTATCTGTCTTCCTGCGTAATGAAAACTCTGATCGCCCACCACAGTTTCCATCCATCGACACCCCGTACTCCAAGTACTCTACCTCAAACCATGCCGCCTCGGACACGGACATCCTGCCGATGCTCGACATCGTGACCCAGTGTCGGGAGCAGCTCAGTGTCATTGATACCATCCTCGAGCAAATCAAATCAACTGTTCACGAACTAAGCGACAAGCGTCAGCAGATCGCGTCATCGATGAAGACACACGAGGGCTTCATCTCGTGTATCCGCCGCCTCCCCTCAGATGTGCTCAGCCATATCTTCATGCAATGTTTACCCAATCGCACGTACCTCACCCCGGATATAGAAGCCGCGCCGTTGTTGTTGACACAGATCTGTCGGGGATGGCGAGCGGTCGCGCTTGGCACCCCAAGATTGTGGTGTTCGTTGTCTATCGCAGAGATTTTGTCTGGGCGGGAGGAGCAACTGTTTCCCCTCTACAAACGCTGGCTCGCGAATTCAGGTCACTGCCCGCTTTCACTTGGAATCCGCTTGACCCGACGGTTCCGCACGCACTGGCCAGAGTTGTCGCGACTGTACACCAGTCGGTGCACAGCCCTCAACATCGGCTTTGAGTCTGCTGATGGGTTGGATCTTTTGCTTGCGGATGTTCCTAATCTGGAGCGCCTCTATCTTCAAGGCCCGGTTGCCACGAGTCGGAATATGTCAATCACCCAACCGCGCCCCCGCCTTCACACTCTGGTCATCATATCCCCTGCCTTTTCCACACAGACTTTGGCTTTCTTCAATCCAGGATGCTCGAACCTCACACGCCTCGCGGTGTCGTTCGGTTGCCACCGAATCACCGACAATACCATTTTCTTGACTCTCCTGCAAATGTGTCCCAATCTGGAGATCTTCGTCTTCTGCCCTGTCATCATCAGGAGTCCTGATAAACCTATCCCACTGATACATTCAAAATTACGCGTGTTGGCCGTAGAGCGCCAGGCTCACTCCGACGTTTCGCCTCTGCGCTCGCTGAGATTCCCAAATTTGCGTCGCCTGCTGGTTGACTGCCCCCCAGATGTCAATGCTGTTCTCAATGATATTTCCACGCCAGAGGAGTCCTTGCCAGATGGGTGCCGTACGTTCAACATGACCTTCGTGGAATTTCACAACCAGCCAGCCACCCGTGATCTTTTCACACTCTTCAATCCTGGGTGGACGGGGCTGACCCACCTCAGGCTGGACGGTCGCCACGGCACAATTTATTGCCTGATGCCACTCCTGTTTTTTCCTTGGCTTGAAGACCTGGCTGTATCAATCCTCACCGTTAGGAGTGGGCAGCACTTCACTCCCCCCGCCCATCACACGCTTCGCTCTCTTACCCTTTGTGTCCAACGAGGGTCCGTTGATATATTTCTGGAGGAGTTGACCTTGCCCAGTTTGCGTCATCTCAGCCTCACGATGTCATCGGACTGGCCGCATACATCGTTCAAGGAGTTCTTTTCGCGATCAAACTGTCCACTGGAGACTCTCGAGATCCATGCAGCGAACATATCCAAGTTGGGACGGGAAGAGTTCACGTCGTTGATACCTACCTTGACGCAACTATACTTGCGCGATACGTTGTAGTAGATTCATCTTAGATACTCCCCCATTCAACAGAACCGACAGTGGCTTTCTTGACGGTTTGAGACCCTATCAAGTTTTCGGTCCCACACCCAAAGCGTACGAAACGACGAGACGCGCCAGAGAGAAGCGAGGAAACTCCTACCCAGCGATCACAATATCAATACTCACTCCCAGCTGACAGATCGTCCCTCCCCTCAAGATAATACAGTCTTCTAACCAAAGTGTCTTCGTAAATTTAAACCGCAAGCGACACGGCTTTGCCTTCCGTTTCCTCATGCGACGATCGATCTTCTTGAACTGTCCTGTGGACTTGTAATTGAATGCTGGATTGAACCGTGGTACCCTGAGAGGTCTCGGCGGGTGCCCATATGTCCTATTGGACCGGACTAGAGTGGGTCAGCGATGACGTCGAGTGATAGTACATTTGCCGAGTCTATCCCGAGACGCATGTTCACCTTTCCCTCTTCGCCTACCAGGAAAGTCAACGGTGGGTATGAGATGCCCCATCCGACAGAGACTTATGTTTTCGCTACAGTCCATCAATCTCCTTACCAACGACAATAGCATTCATATCGGCCATGACCTCGAATCCGAAACGTTCAACATCGCCTGGAGTCGCACCATCATGCTTATCGACACGCCTGGTTTCGACGATTCTCGAGAAGGCGTTACTGACACGGACATTTTGGAGAAAATCGTTCGTTTCCTCGAGCCCGAGACTGGGTACGTGCACTCGATCAACTCTTATCTCGAATTTCTGATCAACGAAGCTCTGTAGCGAGAGGCAGAAGCTCAACGGTGTCATCTACATGCACCGCATCTGGGACCCCCGCGTCGGCGGTCAGTCGCGAAAGAACCTCAGAATGTTCAAATTGCTCTGCAGAGATCAGAGCCTTTGCAACGTCCGCATCGTCACTACGTTCTGGGGTAACGTCAGCGAGGCTGAGGGAGTCCAGCGCAGGGATGCCCTAGAGCGTGGTGCCTTTAAAGACCTCATTAGCGGCGGAGCCCAGCTCCGTCGTCACGATACCAACATCGAGTCCGCGCGACAGATCATGTGGGATCTCATTCCTCTCCCGCAAGTTGAGACTCAGGTCCAGAAGGAGGTGCAAGCTGGCGCGAAGATTGGAGACACGGCCACTGGCGCTGTCCGTACAGAACAGCTGCAGGAGCTCCAGAAGAAACATGCACACGATCTGAAGAGGGAGATGGATGAGGCCTGCACGCGATCACACTCTGAGAGCGCAATTGGCGGAAGAGCGCATGCAACTGGAGAAGAAAATGGAGCTTGCCGAGTACGATCGGAAGAGATTGGAGAGGACTCTCGACCAGGCCCGTGCGGACCTCGCGGTCGAACAGAAAGCGATAGCGGCCTTGCGCGAGAGCACCGAGAAGGAAGCCGCAAATATCAAGGCTCTCCACCTCAAAGCGGAGCGAGAGACAAAGCAACTCCAGGAAGAGAAGATAGAGGCGACGCGAGCTTCCAAGGAGTTGTTCCTCCTGGAGCCAGAACGCCGCCAAGAGCAGGCGAGGACGGCATATGCAACCCGCGAAAGAGAGCGCCAGTCCAGGCGGATCAAGCTCGTCAGCAGCAGCTCGAGCTGCTGCTGCAACTAGCTGCAACCGAACGCGAGAAGAAGAAAATCCAAGAGTACTCTGGTGACCGCGGGGTATTCGGACGATTCTTCAGTGACTCGGACCTGGGTTCAGTTGTTCTGGATTGTGCTAACAAGGGAAACGAAGTTGCCGCCGGGCCAATCGGAGGACTAGCCGGCCTTGAATTGGGGGTTCTAATGTCCCCCTTGGTGACTCTCAAGCGGGCAGTTGTTGGTCAGTAGTCGGATGCATGTAGATCGTACATTCGCTGTTTCTTAGTGTTCTAAATTTTACGATCGAGTTCTCGTTTGGTTCTCGTGCTAGCCTAGGCCGTATATAGGCTCCGACTCCGAATGTGTGCCTCGCCGACCCTCTTTGCAGACTACAGTAGACCTCGAAAGTCCATCCAGTCCACGTTTGACAAAAAATGTCGGTTGAAAACCTGCTTCGAGAAGTGAGTATTCTATTCAAACAACTTGTTACCGTGCTGTCTTACAACGTCCCAACAGCTCAAGGCCTTTGATCCTGTGTCAATCGTGAGTACTGGTACTATCTGTCTCCCCGCGTAATGAAACTCTGATCGCGTACGACAGTTTCCATCCATCGACACCCGGTACTCCAAGTGCTCTACCTCAAACTATACCGCCTCGGCCATGGAGATCCCGCCGATGCGCGACATCGTGTCCCAGTGTCGGGAGCATCTCAATGTCATTGACGCCATCCTCGAGCAAATCCAATCAACTGTTCGTGCGCTCACGGACAAGCGCGAGCAGATTGCGTCTTCGATGACGACGCACGAGGGCTTCATGACCTGTATCCGCCGCCTCCCCTCAGATGTGCTCAGCCATACCTTCATGCAATGTTTGCCCAACCACACGTACCTCACACCGAATATACGACACGCGCCGTTGTTGTTGACGCAGATCTGTAGGGGATGGCGGGAGGTCGCGCTCAGTACCCCAAGATTGTGGTGTTCGTTGTCTATCGCAGAGATTAGTCGGGACCTGGAGCGACTGTTTTCCCTCTATAAACACTGGCTCACGAATTCGGCTCGTTGCCCGCTTTCACTTCAAGTTAAAATCCGCTTGACCCGACGGTTCCACATGCACTGGCCAACAATGGCCACAGAGTTCTCGCGACTGTACACCAGTCGGTGCACAGCCCTCAACATCGACTTTGAGTCTGCTGATGGGTTGGATCTTTTGCTTGCGGATGTTCCTAATCTGGAGCGCCTCTATCTTAAAGGCCCGGTTGCCACGAGTCGGAATATATCGATCACCCAACCGCGCCCCCGCCCTCATACTCTGGTCATCATTTCCCCTGCCTTTTCCACGCAGGCTTTGTCTTTCTTCAATCCAGGATGGACGAACCTCACACGCCTCGCGGTGAGGTTTTATGGCGTCCCACGACCTGGCAATAATACCATCTTCTTGACCCTCCTGCAAACGTGTCCCAATCTGGAGAGCTTCGTCTTCTCCCCTGTCTTCATTCAGAGATCTGATAACCCTATCACACTGACACATTCGAAACTACGTACGTTGGGCATACGGCGCGGGACTAACTCCATCCTTTCACCTCTGGACACGCTGATATTCCCAAATTTGCGTCGCCTGCTGGTTGACAACGGCCTCAATGTCGAGGATGTTCTCAATGATACTTCCACGCCAGAGGTGTCCCTGCCGGATAGGCGTCGTACAGTCAACATGACCTTTGCGCAACTTGATGACGAGAGCTCCACCCGTGCTCTTTTCACGGTCTTCAATCCTGGGTGGACGGGACTGACCCGCGTCAGGCTGGACGTCGCCCATGGCACACTATATTGCCTGATGCTACTCCAGTTCTGTCCTCAGCTTGAAGACATGACTGTATCAATGCGCACCATTAGGGCTGGGGACCACTACACTCTCCCCGCTCATCACACGCTTAGCTCTCTGACCCTTTGCGTCAAAGAAGGGTCTATTGATATACTTCTGAACGTGTTGACCTTGCCCAGTTTGCGCCATCTCAACCTCACGATGGAATCAGACTGGCCACACATATCGTTCGAGGCGTGCTTTTCGCGATCAAAGTGTTCACTGGAGACTCTCGAGATCCATGCAGCGAACATATCCAAGTTGGGACGGGAAGAGTTCACGTCGTTGATACCTACCTTGACGCAACTATACTTGCGCGATACGTTGTAGTAGATTCATCTTAGATACTCCCCCATTCAAGAGAACCGACAGTGGCTTTCTTGACGGTTTGAGACCCTATCAAGTTTTCGGTCCCACACCCAAAGCATACGAAACGACGAGACGCGCCAGAGAGAAGCGAGGAAACTCCTACCCAGCGATCACAAGATCAATACTCACTCCCAGCTGACAGATCGTCCCTCCCCTTCAGACAATACACTCTTCGAACCAAAGTGGCTTCGTAAATTCAAACCGCAAGCGACACAGCTTTGCCTTCCGTTTCCTCATACGATGATCGATCTTCTTGAACTGTCCTGCCATGGACTTGTAATTGAATGCTGGACTGAACTGTGGTAATCCGAAAGACTCAATCACGAACACAAATCTCTTTTGATAAATAGACTCACTATCAATCATCCCCGTATCTCGTCAGTGCGACCAGTCCTCAAGCTTGAACCACCACGAATAACGTACCCGGGCCGATGGTCGTGTCATACAAGCCGCCGGGCCCATTTTAGAAACTCCCGAAGTCTTAGACCACAGAAAACAAATCACAAACTGAAGAGCTGGACTGAGGGGACAGAGAGGGGAAGGCAAAGCGCAAGGGAATGCCTCCAGGCTCTCAGGCTGCCTCTCCACTTTGTCGAGATATATCGCGAGGGACGCTGATCCCACCAAATTCAGATCCCCTTCGATAGCCGCTTCAGTAAACCTGAAGAACTTTCAACTCGGGGTCATTGACAATAAACGGTGAACAGGTTCAACGGAGTGGCGCTTGCGCAAACACGTTTTAGGATGCACTTGACCCCGACGCAACGTAAGGCATGGTGGCGGAAGCGATATATGGGACACACTGGAAGAGAGGGAACGTAACGTAAATGACTGGAAGACAGCGAACTGAATTTCTTTGAACCTTGTTCACGTTGTACTCTTTACCGGGTTTCCAGCTTGGTGCAGAAATTGTCTACTGGTAACTGCAAGCGACCCGAAGAGTAGAAACGACTGTCTTCCTGGGGGTGCCTACGGGAGACTAATAAGCGACCCGCGGACTCAGATCGCAAGGCCGTCTGGATCGCTGGCCCCAAGACACAATGAAGACCGTCCTCAAAGTTCAAATCCCTTGAGCTCATCATGATCACGTCACTGCCTTGGTTGAACCTCGGACTGGACTCGTCAGTAGCAGCAGCCACGAAGCCCGCGCCAATACTGGGATTTTGACTACCCGGCCACGGCGCTCATCTGGAACCTAGTCCATCGATTTGGAATACGCATGGCAATCAGACCACAACCTACCCATCATCATGGGCGACGGCGGAGTCTCGTCTAACGATCTTGTGCCACGGTACACCTGAAGGGTAATGTTGGTGGCGGGAACTTGAAACAACTCCTGACGCCTTTTTCGAAGCAGCTCCAACTGGGTGCTCGATCGTGATCTACAGCCTGATGCTTGGTATGAGATTTCAAACAGCAGCTGCCATCCAACTAGCAACATAGCCTATGCTTCGAGTGTAATCATGATATTGCCTGTATATTGTACATTTCCTGAGTTTTGATACGTGATTATGGTAGAAGGAATGCTTCGGTAGCCACCACACCATGGTGAACACTGCCCACATGCCCTGAAACTCGTAATAACTCAATCCGAGCCTCAGTCATCCTCAGAGTCATCCTCAGACTCCTGGCAATCATCCTCAGAGTCATCCTCAGCAGACCCCTGGCAGTCATCCTCAGAGTCATCCTCATACTCCTGGCAGTCATCCTCCGGCGTCCAAGTCGCCTCTAAAATCTCCTTTCCGATCCCAGATGTCCACACATCACGAGACAGGTCTGCGTCCCTGAGGCTAACAATGCCGTGCAAGTAAAAAAAATCTTCAATGCTGAAGTCCTCGTACTCTTGTTGCACGTCACCGCCGAGAAAAGTAACCAACAGGCAGTGTCGGAAATGTTTGCGAAAGCAGCTGTCGCTTGGCCGCTGGGCCGAATCGATGGATGAGAGGTTAAGATGGGTCTGACACTCAAGCTGTAAGGAGGAAGTCGGCGGACCAAAGAACACCACGCGGTAGCCGTCCTGTAAACGAATCACAGATACGCAACCCAATCAAATATAGTCAAGACAATTATGTACTCACATCCACGTCGATTCCGAGTTGGTTTCGTTTGAACAGATCCGCAACATCAGCGCGAAGACTGATGGCATTGGTCGCGGCCAGATACTCCGTTTGATCATATTGCACCGGTTTGAAATCCTGATCCAGCTCATCGCTCTGAATTTTCGCACAACCTCAATTTAGGTCCGTAATCATCACGGAGAGAAAGATATCAACCTGAGTGCCCAGCCAACCTGAGTGCCCAGCCACGGAGCGTATATCCAAGTTACCACTGGGGCTGTGTCGTTGGTGGTAGTTATGACGCATTTGCCGCCGTCTCGTTTTACGACACCTGCTTTAAATTTGACATCTGCAAGGGAGTACTGACGCGAGAGTAAGAAACCGCTGTAAAAAGAAATTGGATTCCGTACATTGACATCTTCACTTTCTGAAATCCTGAACTCCTCAGCTTCGAAAACAGATGGCTCGCCCGAAGCGAATCTAACACGATCCGAGCGACTGCCGGCTGGAAGGGTGGATGCAAATGAATGGATGAATGAATGAGCCAAGTAAATAAGAGTCTGCAGATTAAATACCTGATAAACGTATGCCCAGATCGCCGGGCTGAATAAGCTCATTCGAATCCGTCAAGATAACATGGCCATCGGCCGTAATGTGATACGAATAAATGGACCCTTTGGAACGCTCGACCTTGGCATGGTACAACTCGAAAGAAGTTTTCGTCGGATCTTCCTGGTCATCTCGCAGAACGAGGCGAATCCAGCGATACAACGTCGAAAAAGTGACCTCGTTATGTGCATGGATATGAAGGCCTGAACTTGTGAGATGGCGAGTGGCGAGGGGAAACAGAGAGCTTACCACCGCACAAACTAGGTTTCGCATCTTCAAGCGACCATACAAATAGGTCGCGCCCAAGCTCCTTCGACTTGGTTGAAAGAGTATGAAAAGGCTTGTAGGGCGCAGACATCGGGCGGGAGGACAGAAGGGAATGATGAGATGTAGGCACATTCGGAGCTTGACTGTTATTTGTACCTTACAAACCTCGGGCGCATAGTGGAGACCTCGGGCGTTTCTTTTTTGTTGTTGAACGAACAAAACCAGTTAGATTGCCAGTGGCGTACGGGGCGCTTAGTGGCGTATGGGCGCTTAGTGGCGTATGGGCGCTTAGTGGCGTATGGGCGCTTAGTGGCGTATGGGGCGCTATGGGCGCTAGGCAACCAATTTGAATTTCAGTTCTGCCATTGTTCATCTGATCACAGCAATTAACAACCTTTCTGCGCCGCCGTCGCTCAGGCTGCTTCCAAAGTATAAATAAGAGGGATTAAAGCAACTGATGCACTCAACCCCCCAACCACATCTCACACTCGTCACGCGGATGGAATACGACAAGAAGCGCTACTATAATGCAGACCAGAGGAATGTCCACGTGTGGGCGTCTCGCCGTAACACTGATGGCAAATTTTATATCATTGCGGGTGGGCACCCAGATTCGTGGTTCGATCAAAAATGTTTGACGGCAGTTTTCTTCCAAGGATGCTTTACTTTCAAAACACTTCACATTTGCACTTGGTACAAGTGGCTTGACTTGATCATAGACGAGCCTCCCCACGTGAAATGTAAGGCGCAAATGTCAGTTTTGCCTCCCGTTCTAAAAAGATTCCTTCAAGCTACATATTTCCTATTCAAGTGCACCAAGGACGATAAGCAAGTTACAGCATGGGGTAACCCTATTGCAAGGGACTCTATGGGACTGGTTGCTGCTGGAAACTACACGCTCTTGTCAGGTGTGCCTGGCATTACTTTTATGATCCAACCAGTCTAACTCGGTCACAGTGAAGAACGGTACACTTTATCGGTTTCTCCCTGAAATGCATATGTTGCTCCGACAGAACGCCACGCGGGCGGAATCTCCCATTGCCTCAACGACTCCCACCAGGTCACCTGCCGTGAAGCGAGTATGTCTGGATATATCATGTCGCTATTGTCTCATCTCATCCTTGTCCATGCAGAGCGTGAAGACCAAGAACGATGTTCGGAAGAGAGAAAAGCAGTGCTACATCAGTAATGACACTGCTGAACCCCGGGCACGTGGATTTAACTTTGTGGGGCTACATGTTGCGCACATCTTTCCTCTGGCCCACGCTGAAGATGTGAGCGTCTCCTGATGAGGGTCCCAAGACGCAGCCAATGACGCACCCTCTCTTTCGATTATCCTTAGCGAGCCATGATCACAAACCTTGGAAAAGTTTTCCCCAACATTAAAAACATCATTGGTGGCAATCAACTGGCCGACCGACAACAGAATGCCATCTTGTTAAGGGCTGACATCCATGCACTCTTTGACGACTATCAGTTTGGCATCATGGTGAGTCACCCTACTTTCCCCAGTGGTGTTGCCAATTTTGTTGTAGGATGGTCATATCTATCGGTTTGAAAAACATGGTGCACCATGGATTACCTGGCACGAGCCTAAAGGGAGAAGTGTTGCGGTGGACCCCTCATTGTGGGATGTGCACTTCTTCATGGCCCTTTTGTTGCATGTAAGGGGCATGGGAAGGTTGAAGCAGGCCGGTGCCTTGGTGCCCAAGCCCAAGTCCAAGTCCAAGCCGTAGATGTCATCATTTCTGATTTCACCAATACCTGTACTAGTAGATGTAAGTGTGAGTATGGCGGATGTACGATGTAAGGAATAGCTCGCAGGTTGGATAGCATCTGTCGCCGCCGCGACATTGAGTAGCCTAAGTATTACCGTCGAGACGGAGGAGCAGTGGACGGACACCAAGCAGCCGCCCTAGGCCTGGTCCTCGAGTCGTGACCAGGGCACAACGGGAGCTTCTTCCAGCAGTGGAAGTGCAGCGAGAAAACTGTTTGTAGCTCGGTAACGGCCGCCATCGACAAGGTTGACAACAATTAAACATCATCAAGTCGTGAATACAGTAGCAAGACGACAGGCACAGATACTTGGATTCAGTACCATCTAAGACCATTTGCGTGATCTGGGCACAACCAGGATTCAAACTCGCCCCTTACTCCTTCTTGGTCTCCCTCTCCAACCTCCTCAAAGCACGACGACGGATATCTTTATGCATGGAATGGGTATAGGAGATGAAGGCGGCCTTCCATCCAACGACGTGAATGATATAGTCGATAAGTCCATGACTCCAGAATGGGGTAAGAGTGCCAGGACGGTCGGTCATTGCTGCTCCGCAAGACAGTCCGATCTTGCGCAACGCAGAGCGAACGTAAGCTTTAGGTGTTGGTACCAACAGGGACGATTTCCGAATGTTGGACATTTTTGAGACCTAGTGGAGTACGGCGAACATTCAGCCAGGATGGCAAGCAAGCGACGGGAAGTAACATACAACAAAGTGGGTGTTGAGGTGTTGGACGGTGATGTTGTGACCTCTGACCTCCTCCGCGAGTGCGCTGGTGAAGGTCGAGACAAATGCCTTCGTGCCCGAGTAAGTTGCAAGCATTGGGGAAGGAACCTGGCCAGCGAAAGACCCAATGTTGAGAATCAAGCCGCGCTTCCTGTCATCGTGTGGTCCATGAGTCATCTAATCACAAAAACCACGAGATACTAACCTCTGGATCATACCAGGGAGCACTGCGTGCGTTACACGGACGGTACCGTTAATGTTGATGATCACGATGTCATCGTTTTCTTGCTCGGTCGTCTCAGCGAAATAGATTGGCATCGCGTGCGATTTGCCAACATTGTTCACTATCGGCAGCTATCAGTTCAGCAGTCGTATTGTGGCCAACAACGGAATACTAACCAAGAACGCCGACGTCGAGGCTACCGAGTACCGACTTGAGCGCGTTGAGCTCGGTAGGGTCGTTCTTGGCGAAATCGATCAATTGGATGCGAGCCTCGACTTTGCCGGATGTCTTGTTGGCTGAGGGTGGGCATGGTGAGTCGAAAATGAGAGGGTGGGGTTGAACGTGAACGTACCAATTTCAGTCGCAACGGAAGACAACATCGCCTCATTGCGCGCAACAAGGAGAATGTTGAAGCCTGCAGCGGCCAGCTGCAACGCAAATTCTTTTCCAATTCCATCAGATGCGCCGGTGACCACTGAGAAAAGGATGATGTGTCAGTTGAACTGAACCGGCGACGCGTGTCGGTCGAGTGCCACGTACCCGCCCAAGCACCCTTGGTCGCGCCAAATTTCTTGAGCTAAAGACCGAAAAGCGTGTCAACCTCGTGTCATGGTTTGTGCAACGCGATGACGCACGTTTGTACCGGGCCATATGAATGTTTGACTGAAGACGAGCGAGGTCTTGAGGAGGAAACGTGCCAAGGTGAATACCCCAACTGAGAGAAGCACAGTGTACGTCCAAGGACAGGCAGTGACTACAGAATAGGCTTAATCGTTGTGTAGAGGTAGGAGGTTGAGTATACCTTGGTCAGAAAGCCAGGCTTGCGGGGACGGTATCGACATCGAGGTTGTATTGTTGGTTGCTGGTTCATCGGTGCAAAGAGAGGGCTGAACCGGTGACTTGTTGACTAGCCGAGCCCACTATCACGTGCTAACTTATTGATTTCTGTCATACAAGGTTCCCAGTTCGATCCTGGGTTGCCAGATCGCTCTGGACAGAACTTGGAGCCTTCCGTTTTATCTAGCGTTTATAGATAATATTTGGTCCGCCGCGTTGTGCACGACGCGGTCTTTCAGAAACCATCAGCTTCATCCCAAATTACCGAAACTGCCATGATGGTCAGAAATCGCTGGATGTTGGTGAATCCCGTACGTTGTCTTGTAAGTCGTGATTCCTAACTTCAAGAAGCATCGTCCCTCTACCAGTGGGACGCGGGCACCACTGACATCCACGTCTCAATTTAAAGATATCTGGATGTAGTCCAGACTCAGCGGAGTACGTACGCTCTATCATCAACAGCGGCAATAATTCGGTCGTTTCCTGTGCCTTGGAAGAGCTTTCAACAGATACACGCGAGGGCATCTCACAGGAAGATGTATGCGTCATCGGAGCCATGCACCCCTCCGGTGAACCGTACTACGCACCAGCAATGAAGGACTTAGCCAACATAGACTATGATTCGTTTTACCATTGGGTTGGCCCACCGCCCTCCACATTTTCTCCCGAGACGGACATCCGCGTCATGCCACATTGCGAGCTAGGTGAAACATGGGGGGCTGGACACGGGGTCGTGGAGGCACCCTGGCCGAACGATGAAGAATGGGTGTATTGTGTCACGCACTGGGATGAGAGTTATATCATGGTCCAGACGTTCGCGCTTGATATTCTGGGGCTCGCCACGCAGGGACGAATGACTGCCCTACGGCTCTGGCGGCTTGCGATACAACAGGCCGCTAAAACAGCCCTCGGTTTTCCGAGTCGCCTCAGAGGGGTTCATTACGGAGCCATCCAGCAGCATACAGGATGGCCTTCCCCCGAGGTATTTATACGGTTCACGGAGCCCATGTGGAAGGACCTCGAAGACCTCGGAGATGTCGAGGTTGTGAAACAGAGGTTGGTGCACGAGGGTAAGTTTTGGATATGGATGGCCCCTGATAGGCAAGTGTGTTCATTTCAGAGTGTCCACTGAGACGATCCTCAAGTGCTGTCTGTTTTTCCAGATTCCCTGTGTCGTCCACGGAATATGATCCCCCAGCACCGACACTCCCTGAAGTCCACTTGTCTGAGAACCCTAGTAGTGTGTTCGAGAAACTGCCCTTGGACATCCTGATATCCATTACCTCAATCTTACCTCTTGATTCCCTCGCCACTCTTGCGAGTACTTCTCGCTTGCTACGCACGAGTATCTTTGGGAACGAACAACTCGCACGTACTTGGGTCCTGACCACCGCACCCTGGTGGGTTCCAGTTCCTACACGAACTCCACGGATCCAGACATCGACTACAATCGTTTTGCCATACCTTGCCTCGCAATCAAGCCCGTGCCGCCTCAGCACTATCGGTTTGGATTGGGCATACATTAGGCGGTGTGCACGGTCTGGGTCGATGCGCAATCGTCGACGCATATGGATGACAGTGCTAGATATCGAACGGGTTGCAGATTTGGCTGGCGTGTAGGAATCGAGTTGTTTCAGAGAGTACGTCAGGCAGTGTATGAGGTCGGGGGTCCATGTTGAATCGTCGACCTATATCATCCCAAGTATCATCCAGTCTTTTTTTGTTGGTGGAACAATGCATGACGGGTCTTCAGAGATTATCAAAACATAAATTGGGTGCAGATGCAGCTGAGACACGGTCACGAGAACATTCATTCCAACTCATCAGAAAAACTATTCTTTCCCGATCGACAGATTGTATGGATAAAGGATCCGGGCATTCAAGTCTAAGCAAATGCATTTAAAGTCTCTCCGACTTATCGTGCAAGTCTAGTTCCTTCAATGTAGGTATCAACGAAGTGAATTTTTCCCGTCCCACCTTGGATGCCTTCGCTCCACGGATCTTGAGCGTCTCGAGCGGACAACTTGATCGAGAAAAGAACGCCTTGAACGACAGATGTGGCCAGCCCGAGTCCATCGAGAGGTTGAGATAGTGCAAACTGGGTAGGGTCAACGCGTCCAGAAACATACCAATGGACCCTCGTTCAACGCCAAGGGTCAGAGAGCTAAGTGTGTGATGAGCGGGGAGAGTGTAGTGGTGGTCATCGATAACGGTGAGGATTGATGCAGTCATGTCTTCAAGCTGAGGACAGAACTTGAGTGGCATCAGGCAATATGGTGTGCCATGGACAATGTCCAGCCTGACATGGGTCAGCCCCGGCCATCCAGGATTGAAGACCGTGAAAAGTGCATGGGTAGAACTCTGGCCATGAAGTTTCACGAAGGTCATGTTGAGCGAACGACGCCCATCCGGCAAGGACTCCTCTGGCGTGGAAATATCATTGAGAACATCCTCGACATCTCGGGTGCTGTCAACCAGCAGGCGACGCAATTTTGGGAATATCAAGGTGTCCAGAGGTGAAAGGATGGAATCAGTCTGATGCCGTATGCCCAACGTGCGCAGTTTCGAATGTGTCAATGTGACAGGGTTATCAGACCCCTGAATAAAGACAGGGGAGAAGGCGAAGATCTCCAGATTGGGACACGTTTGCAGGAGGGTCAAGAAGATGGCATTGTTGGCAGGTCCGACTCGGAGTCGTGGGTTGTCATCGAACGACACCGCGAGGCGTGTGAGGTTCGTCCATCCTGGATTGAAGAAAGACAATGTCTCCGCGGTAAAGGGAGTGGATATGATGACGAGAGTGTAAAGGCGGGGGCGCGGTTGGACGATCGATATCTTCTGACTCATGGTATTCAAGCCTACAAGATAGAGACGCTCCAGATTAGGAACATCCGCAAGCAAAAGATCCACACGGTCATCAGTACAATCAATGTTGAGGGTCGTGCACCGACTGGTGTAGAGCCGCGAGAACTCCGTGGCCATTGGTGACCATTGCCAAAAGTTTCCGAAACACCGTGTGCTCAAGGAGATTTCAAGTGAGAGCGGGCAGCGACCCGAATTTGCGAGCCAGTGTTTGTAGAGGGAGAGCAGTCGCTTTGGGTCCCGACTAGTGTATGCGATAGACAATGAACACCACAATCTTGGGGTGCCAAGCGCGACCGCTCGCCATCCCCGACAGATTTGTGTCAACAACAACGGCGCGTCTCGTATATGCGGGGTGAGGTACGTGGAATTGGGCAAACATTGCATGAAGATATGGCTGAGCACATCTGAGGGGAGGCGGCGGATACACGAGATGAAGCCCTCGTGTGTCTTCATCGATGACGCGATCTGCTGACGCTTGTCGCTTAGTTTGTGAACAGTTGATTTGAGTTGCTCGAGGATGGTGTCAATGACATTGAGCTGCTCCCGACACTTGGTCACGATGTCGCGCATTGGCGGGATGTTCATGGCCGAGGCGGCATAGTTTGAGGTTGAGTACTTGGAGTACGGGCTGTCAATGGATGGAAACTGTGCGCCATCAGAATTTTCATTGCGCGAGGAGCTAGATACCAGATACTCACGATCGACAAACGATCAAAGGCCTGGAGCTGTTGGGAGGTTGTATAATAGCACTGACTAATTGTTTGACTAGAATACTCACTGCTCGAAGCAGGTCTTCAGCCGACATTTCTCGTTAGATGCGTAGTAGATTGACTGGACGCTGTTTTGAATTTTCGAGGCTGGACGTGAACGCTTGAACCAAGTTTGAACAGGAGCCCCTGAGGTAGGTGTACAGCCACGTACCGTAAGTCATGATCAACGTTTACGCGCGTAGCATCGGAATGATCAACTGTAACATTGGCCTAGCATTTGCCCCATTTAGCCTGCGTCCCTACCAAAAATGTCCAGGGCTTCTTGACGACCGTCGGGTTTGGTCAGATCTGCTGAACGGCTGGCTTGGCGCATCGGTCTTTCCTCTCAGGGTACGCAAAAACCCGCTATTATTCAAATCACAGATTGCGCTTGTGCGGATAAAGGATCAGGACATTCGAGTTTCCAAGCAGATACATCCATGTATCGCCTACGCATTGTTCAAGTCTAGTTGCCTCAAGGTAGGTCACGGTATCAACGACGTGAACTCTTCCCGCCCCAACTTGTATACGTTCGCTTCACTGGACCCCATGTTTCAATGCAACATCAATATTCCAGTGTCGTCGGTTTCTGTTTGTTGTCAGTGAGTGTCGATTATTTTCCTACCATGTATTTGGTCAACTCTGGACTCACGATATCCTGAATTCGACAGTCTGCGATTTCCTCTTGACATAACGCCGAGAAATCGGGAGAGTTACCCAGTAGCGATGCATTTTGCGAAACATTCCGCGGCGAATGCGTTGATTGACGGCTAGAAGTCTGTTGAGCTCTGCCAAGTATACATCCTCACGAGCATATATGCTGCCTCGCGCGACGATGGGAGGAAGACCGTAGTTGGTCGTACACAGGACTTGCAATCAGGTTCGTCGTCATTCGTCAGTCGCGTTATGGCGTACACTCAGGTGTTAGGATCGCTACAGATTTAAATCTTCATCAAATCTCCTCGGCACAACCACAGACCGAGCGACAGGAACGCGAGATATTCAATCGGCCACGGGTGTGGGGATATGCATCAACTTAGATAGATCCGCTACGACGGGAAGCCGAGCA
>JBBPTG010000349.1:0-21826 GCA_038093975.1 Chalciporus piperatus | reverse complement strand
ATTCCGCAGTAGAGCTAGTTACGCCATTGGTTAGTAGTCAGTATGAGTCATACCCAGTCACCTACGATAAGGTTTAGCCACAACATGTACAAACATTGACAATAGTATATAAACCCGGGTCGACAAGCACTGGACTCCCCAGTCTTGTTCTCCTGGAGTTTCCTCATCGAACCTCAGCCAAGCACATCGGCTCGCTATTGTCTAGTGTGAGTCTTAGCTCTTAGTTGAGTTGAGTCGTTTCATTAGAACAAGACTAATATTTTCTTTTGTCTTAGCGTCTCGTCGCTACCACACGTGTCTTGTACGCCACTCCATCGTTGATCACAAGTGGGTACTGCGCTGCTTGTTCGCGCCTCGTCATCGCTGACCTTGTTTTTGAATAAGTGTCGAGCAACCCCGCCGCATCTCAGCGCGCCGCGTCCCCTGTACCTTCCATCCAGTGGAACGGTATACTTGATCTCCCCGCCGTCGAGAACAATCTCGACTTCGCCAGCGTCATCAGAAACCTCGAACGAGCTGTAGAGGTCGTCCCCGGCTTCACCAGCATCATCGACGACCTTGAGCGAGAGAACGCTCGTGTCCAGGAAGACTACGCTCGTACTCAGGCGTTACACGCTGAAAGACAAAGGGAGACCATTGAGAAGTACTCAGCGCCGATAGTCCCAGAGCCAGACTATTCGGATCTCTACGTTGATTGGTTGGAACCTCCGGTAATTCCCTCCTACCCATACCATCTACCTTCTGAGGTTTACATTCACCCTCTCGGTACCCTTCGGTTACCTCATCATCCCGTCAATCTCCAGATCGGCACTCGTCGACTTCCGTCGCTCCCTCCCATCGAGGCTATTCGGGCACCGTTGCCGCCCAACCCCCAGCAGATATTAGCCGACGCCTTCGGCGTTGAAGAGTTATACTATCGTGCCTCCTCCATCCCCAGAGCCCCAACCCCGCTCGCGGAGCCCGTTGATTGGACCACCGTCGACGAGGATATTCTTGCTCTTCAACACAGATTTCCCCTTGGAGTCTCTGGTCGTACGCAAAGTTTCCGTAGCGCTATCTATCACACGCTTATATCACCGTCAGGAGAGAAGGCGATTCGAGAGAACATTGACGATCGGGTACGTCAACGCAGACGAAGCGACAGGCTACTTAGAGGTATCCCAGAGGACGCCGGTGTACGTATTAAGGAGAGAGTACCAACCCCGCGTCCTACTCGCCGCACTCGCTGCCATAAGCCTCTTGTACCCCTTAGGAAGATTCGTCCAGTACAGCTTACAGGCCTTCCTGTTTCTTTCATACCTCATCTTCGGCCACGAAATTCTCTCAAGCGACCGTCGCGTTACCTTTGACTTCGCATATATTCTCGTATCTCACAGGATTCGCCCAGTAGCACCACCTACTCCTCCCCTTTCCCCTGTTGTATCACAAGCAGAGTTAGAAGAGGACAGAGAATCGGTACCAGGATTAGTAGAATCAGATAGTGAAGACGAAGGAGGACTAAGAGAGACAAACGCACCAGGAGTGCAACTTTACTACCCCGCGCCCCATTCCATCAGAAGAAGTATTCCACCGCCACCTTATCAAAGAGACGCCCCTGCTTCGTTATCAGGAGAAACCCTTGAAGGATCTCAGGAGATCTGAAATAAATCTAGTTTTATCCCTTCCATTCTAGTGCATCAAGAATGTCGGTTCTCGCCCCAGACTTAGCAGCTGCCTTAACAGGCATTCTCGGACATCGTGACGCGTCCATACGGGATCTTGGAACACAGTTGAGACTCGCGTTAGAAACCATGACGGATCAGCTTACCAACGCTCAAAGGGTAAATCAAAACCTAAACAATAATATCTTGCAGCTTGAAGCGCAAGTACAAGCCATTCAAGTGCCTGGTGCCATACCAGCCCCTACGGTCGGACCTAGCGGACCTAAGCTATCCAAAATCGTCAAAGACCCAGGAGACTATGACGGATCTAGAGGAAGGAAATTCGAAGAATGGTGGACAAGAGTCCGTGCATGGATAGATGAAAACAATACCGTGTTAACCGGAATGACGGCGATCAGAGCTATCCTTAGTCGAATGACAGGAGGAGACGCCGCCACTTTCTCACGAGCCATGACACATGACATCTTGGAAAATGGAACCACGTATACTTCCGCCGAGTTCCATAAACGAATCACCGATCAATTCCGCTCGGGTAACGAAGTGGAATACCACCGCAATCAGATCAAGAATCTGAAACAGGGCAAGATGTCTATGGAGAAATTCCTTACCACGTTCCAGACTCATCGCCTTATGGACGATTGGAGTGACGCGAGACACATCGAACTTCTAGAACTAAATGCAGATCCAGAGATCACGCATCGGATCTTTATGGATAAGGGACGGTTCGACAAATATGACACATACGTCGAAGAACTACGCCTCCTTGCAGGAAGGAAGCAGCTTATCTCCATGATCAAGACAGGAACCGCAGGTGATACCTCGCGATATAAATATACCAACACGGGCACACAACCGGGTCGTGGTGCCCCAATGGATATAGGTTCTGCCGAAGTCGAAGAAGGAGAAATTGTGGAAGAAGAAGAAGAAGCATCATCTGTCGTAAAGGCGGCCACAAGCAATTCCAAAGAAAAGAAACAAGGAAATTGCTGGAACTGTGGGAAACCGGGACATCCAAAGCAACAATGTCCGGTGCCCAGTACCAAATGCAAGAATTGTGGTTGGTCACGAGGCGAACACAAACATGCCTGCAAACTTCAGAAGAGACAGGTGAGAGAACTGTCTACTGAATCTAGTGCTCTTGAAGGCCGTTCATTCGACGAAATGAAGGCTTATTTCTACGATATGAAAGACATCGAAATGAAGGGAAAAGGCAAAGCGGCCTGAATGATCTGGGCAAACGGACCGCAACTAACTCGTTAGGAAAAACTGTAAACTATTCACACAGTCAAACGGGGTCTCATGTTGATCATGAGCTTGGCCTGGACTCTAGTCAGGTGCTTAATTCCGTTTCCATAATCCGATATCTTTCCGAAAACCCAGGACCACGTTTCATTCGCACGACGGATCGAGAATTGAAGCTATCTACTTCCATCGCTTCGCAACGACTCCCTTCTGCTTTCACACGAGCAGAAGCACTTCTTGATTCAGGAGCTAACGCTATCTTCGTTGATCGGAGATGGGCTGATAAAATCAAATTACCCCTCGTGCAACTCAGACACCCACTTACGGTATACAACGTGGACGGAACACATAACTCCGCTGGACAGATAACACACTGTGCGGAAATCATTATCCATTTCAACGGACATCGTGAGAAGGCCATTGCGGAAGTCACTGATCTCGGAAAGAATCAGGTGATACTAGGATACGCATGGCTGAAGCAACACAATCCGGAAATAGATTGGAATAAAGGAACGGTCCACATGACGCGTTGTCCTTGGTCTTGTTCCGTTTTACGAGATAAACCACCGTTTGCACGCCAACTTGATGATGAAGAACGAAATTCTCTTCGTCACATCAACGCCGCAAAGAGGGAGGCACCTGAACCAAAAATGGAAAAGACTCCAGAAGAGCTTGTTCCAAAAGAATATCACAAGTATATTCACCTGTTCAAGAAAAAGGAATCTGAACGCATGCCAACCCGAAAGCCGTGGGATCATGCAATTGACCTGAAAGACACCTACAAGCCGAAAAAGGGTCGTCTTATCCCACTCTCTGTCACGGAACAAGAAGAAGTCAGCGCGTTCATTGATGATCAGCTCAAGAAAGGGTACATTCGTCCTTCCAAATCTGAGCAGACTTCTCCCGTGTTTTTCGTCCCTAAGAAAGACGGCAAGAAACGCATGGTTCAAGATTACCGTTATCTGAATGAACACACGGTGAAAAACAATTATCCGCTACCTCTCATTTCCCAATTGGTTGATAAACTGAAAGGCGCAAAACTGTTTACCAAAATGGACTTGCGCTGGGGATACAACAACATCCGCATCAAAGAAGGTGATGAATCTAAAGCCGCATTTGTATGCTTCCGTGGCGCCTTCGAACCCTTAGTCATGTACTTCGGATTATGCAATTCTCCTGCAACATTCCAAACCATGATGAACGACATCTTCTCGGATATGGAAGACGCCGTTGTTGTCTACATTGATGACATCATGATCTTTACCAAATCCGACGACCCTGCTGTCCATGCCAAAATAGTCAGAGAAGTTCTTCGTCGCCTAGAAGAGAATGACCTTTTCGTCAAACCAGAGAAATGTGTCTTCCATACCAAAGAAGTAGAATTCTTGGGAATGACAATTACTCCCGAGGGAATCAGAATGGACGACGATAAGGTCAAGGCAATCACCGAATGGCCAACTCCGACAAATGTCAGAGGTGTCAGAAGCTTCCTTGGACTAGCAAACTTCTATCGCCGTTTCATTCAAGATTACGCTCAAGTGGCTAGACCCTTGAATGACCTTACCAAGAAGGATGTGAAATTTGCATGGGAAGATGCGCAAAAGAACGCTTTCAACACCTTGAAACAGAGGTTCATCACCGCGCCCATACTCGCTTTCCCAGACAATGACAAACGCTTCCGTCTAGAATCGGACGCATCTAATTACGCCACGGGTGCTGTTCTATCTATAGAACAAGAAGACAAATGGCATCCCGTCGTGTTCTCTTCCCACTCCATGTCACCGGAAGAACGCAACTACCCCATTGCGGATAAAGAGATGCTAAGCGTTATCAGAAGTCTAGAACAATGGAGACATTATCTGGAAGGTTCTAAGCACGAATTTGAAATCTGGAACGATCACGCGAACCTTCAGTTCTTCATGACTCGGCAAGATCTAAATCGTTGCCAAGCACGTTGGTCTCAATATCTTAGCCGATTCAATTTCAAATGGTTACATAAGGCAGGTTCCCAAATGGGAAAAGCTGATGCCTTATCAAGAAGAGAAGATCACGCAATCGGTATCGAAGCAGATAACAAAGCTGTCCTTGTAATACCTCCGGACAGAATAGCTGCCACGTCAACTGTTCAACTCTCAACCGATTCCGATCTGATCAAGAATAAAATCAGAAAAGCAACCTTCAAAATACGTGAAACAGAAGTCATGAAACTCTGTAAAGAACACGGCATTTGTGAAGAGTCTGATGGAATTCTGATTGACAAGAAAGGAAGGTTGTATGTTCCTGAAGAAGAAGATCTCCGCATGGAGATTATTCGACTTCATCACGACACGCCCGTAGCTGGACATCCCGGATACGAAAAGACAATTGAACTGCTACAGCGCAGTTACACATGGCCAGGAATGGCTACGCTCGTAAAAGACTACGTCTCACGCTGTGACAGATGTGCACGTTTCAAAGGGATAAACTATGCTCCTTCTGGAAAACTCCGTCCCCTCGAAGTTCCGGATCTTCCCTGGGAACATATCTCTGCAGATTTCACTACCGATCTGCCACTCTCGAATGGATTCGATTCTATTCTTGTCGTCGTTGACAGATTCTCCAAAGAAGTCGAATTCATTCCCTGTAACAAGACGGTCACCGCTCTCGACACCGCTCGTCTTTACCTAACCCATGTGTGGAAACATCATGGACTTCCTAAAACCATCATATCGGACCGAGGTCCGCAATTCGCATCCCAAGTGATGAAAGACATATGCAAACGTCTTGGCATTACGCCCAAACTCTCCACCGCCTTTCATCCACAGACTGATGGACAAACTGAACGTATGAATCAAGATCTACAACAGTATCTCCGCCTATTTACGTCAGAAAAACAAGAAGAATGGACTGATTGGTTGCCAATTGCGCAATTCTCATATAACTCGAAGAAGCAAGCTTCTACATCTAAGGCACCTTTCAACGTCACGCACACATATTCTCCAAGAATGGGAATAGAGAATTACACGTCTAAAGCACCAGCTGCTACGGACTTTGTCGACACACTCGCCAACACGTTGAAAGAAACCAAGGATAACATAATAGAAGCTCAGAAGCGTATGAAAGCGCAAGCTGACAAACACCGCTCTGAATCGCCATCTTACGAAATTGGTCAGAAAGTCTGGTTATCTACAGCTAATCTCCGCCTGGCGCAGAGATCTAAGAAACTTTCCCCACGATGGTTGGGTCCTTACGAAATCATAACCCTGATTGGACGGAACGCACTACGTTTGAAGCTTCCGCGTACCATGAAAATTCACCCCGTCGTTAATGTTTCACGTGTCAAACCATATAAGGACAGGTTACGGAAGCAAACCGTTGATAAGCCTGGGCCTGTAATTGTGACAGAAGACAGAGATGATGAATATGAGGTGGATTACATTGTTGATTCTCGCTTACAGGGGAAAACCCTGAAATACCTCGTGCACTGGAAAGGCTATGCGGAATCTGATCGGACATGGGAACCGAGATCGAATCTCAAGAATGCACAGGATGCAATAAGGGAATTCAACAAGATACATCTGTCCGCACCACGATTCCTTCGCATGTCACGGAGTCTATTCGAGTCACTGTTCCAGCCGTATGACAACCTAACGAGTCACGTGGATGATGGACAAGTGAATTGGTTGAATACCGTGCCGGATACCGAAAAGGTATAAAAAGAATGATGTCTGACGGTCTTCATTCTCACGGTTTTTCTTCCACAAACCACCATCATCACCAATGGATCTCAACGACGTCTATGCTTGGGAGAATATCCTCCGCGACATATTCATTCGCAACTTCACTAGGGATCGAGGAAACTTCGTCCTCTCCCTCCTCTTTATACTCTTCGTCATCTGCAACGGTTGGATTCTCCGCATGCTCATCCCCTCCCTCATCGCCTTCATCTCCATCGTCGTCGTCACCGTCGCCATTCAATATCTAATGTTCGCTCACATGATCGTGACCAGACGGTCCACGTCTATCGAGGTTAACTGGGACTGGACGACAAGGTGGATGAAGCTCGTCGTATGGCACCCGGATTTGAGCAAGTGGGACAATGTGATAGAGGAACAGCAGGAGAATCCTGATCAGCAGGAATGGCCCACAAATTGGCCTGATCTCGCTGAGGCTCCTATTCCCGACCCAGCACTCGTAGGTGCTCCCCACCCTATTCCTGTCGACGAAAACGATGGTAACCCATTCGAGCCACCAGTGACCTGGACGAACAACAACCTTCAGGTCGCTACTGCTCCGCCAGCAAATGGAGTACCGTGGATGAATCAAGGTCCACTCGTCGAAGTTTGATCGTCTAGGAATACGATCCATAGAGAGGGGGTAGTGTTACGAACGCTTCATTCCTTATCCTAATCATCCCTACATTCCATTACGCTTACTAGGTTTCTCTTCGTTTCGTGGACTTAGTCGTTTCACTTTCTCTTTTGTTATCTTATCTTATCGCATCACGTGACTTACTTACATAAGCTAGGTCTAGACCTTCGCTTACTAACTGATGACTCACCGCTCACTCGTCAGCATCAGTCAGCATTACTCATCATATGACTCACGCTTACTCATTCCGTAGTAGAGCTAGTTACGCCATTGGCTAGTAGTCAGTATGAGTCATACCCAGTCACCTACAATAAGGTTTAGCCACAACATGTACAAACACTGCCAATAGTATATAAACCCGGGTTGACAAGCACTGGACTCCCCAGTCTTGTTCTCCTGGAGTTTCCTCATCGAACCTCAGCCAAGTTCATCGGCTCGCTATTGTCTAGTGTGAGTCTTAGCTCTTAGTTGAGTTGAGTCGTTTCACTACTATAGAGCTCAATAGCTGTTGATTCAATTGGAGTCTATAGAGTATTATAAAAGCTATGGGAGTTTTGGGGGGCACTATAGAGTGCTACATAGAGGGGACTTGTCACTTTTTCCTCTAAGCAATATAAATGCAATTATAGTACTCTATAGAACTATTATAGCAATGAGTAAATGGCATGTTGATGAAGCGACTGGCCAGTGGTAAGATTCAAAGTTGTCACCTAGTAGCTGACAGTGGAGTGATGTTGTTTCTCTTGCTGATCCGTCTTCCCCTTCAGTTCAGGTCTCTCGCCGGTTGATGGTGACCTTGATCCTCTCCCAAAGAGAATTTGGTTTGTGACCCTTGCGTGGTCCATACTTCTCCCGCATCTCTCAAATGACTCCCTTCTTCATCTGTGCCACCACATCGTGATGTGAATTTGCTCGAGCGAGAACCTCATGGTCAGCTTCACAGGCCTGTAGTGTGGCCTCCTCACTTGCAGGGCTTGAACTGGCTCACAGTGGAAGTGAGACTATGTGGCTATGTGGTGTGGCGAATGGAGTGCCAGTGATGGGTGTGATAGCGGCGACAGCCTGAGCTGGTGTAGAAGGAGAATGGGTAAACAGAGTCGAAGAGGTATGAGGGTCCGGTGAAAGTGCATTAGCATTTTATGAGCCTCGCAATCACCTGCATGAGTAGCATTGGTCAGTGCTTGAATAGATTTATTTGTGAGAACAGGTGAAACTTGTGCACCAGGAGCAAACGACGGAGAGGGAATGGCAGCAGTGCTCTCATTCTAGATGCTCAGTTAGACAATGGCTTCCTCCAACAGCCTGAGATTGACTTGGAAGAGAAGAGAGAAAATCACTCATTCAGACAGAACCAGTCAGACTTTAGGCAAAGTCATGCTCATCTGATGATGGCCCTGAACAGAGCAGGAAGGGTCTGCCCTTGGACAGACAGCTCTCCCACTCATCCCTGAGCTGGCGAAGATATGCCCACTGTCATGTCTGGATCTCAAGCTGAGAACCTGGACCAGAGCCAGCAGTGACAACAGGAGTGGCCTGCGGTGGAGGGGGGGGGGGCTGCAAGGTCGATGCCATAGTAGTCGGCAACCCTTTTCCTCAAATTATCAACATGACCAGACTTCGTGAGCACCCTCTTTCCACCGGCTGCCAAGTTTGCCTGGTCAATCCAATATTTGAGCTCAGCAGCCTTCGCACCAGCAATTGTGCTTGCACTCATGCCTGGTGGAACCGCTGGCATCGGTTTCACAACCGTAGCAACAGAGGGCACAGAGTCTGGAGAATCAGTCGTGGTCAGCAGCAAAGCCTTGTCGGATGAGTGTCGGCAGCATACTACTAGTGCCTGGGATGTCCTCTGCGACCATCATCTCACTCGTCCAGCTCATTCTCGCTGCACTTGCCATTTCAGTTTCACTCGACAGCAACAGCAAATTTCGGAAGGATTAGTACCCTTACTATTCCCTTTCATTTCTGGTTGCTTAGTCATTACCTTTGGGATTGTACTTAAGTCCCAGGTTCTCACGCTATGACCCTCTAACCTTGGTCTACCCGGTCACCCAGCCTAGTGTCCTACCTAGCTATCTCTCTCTTTCCCAGTGTCCAAGCTCTCTATGGTCCGCACAGCCACCCCCTATTCAGGACTATTCAGGACCACTTACTCTAATTTTTGCAGATTTATTGGTATTGTTATGATTGCTCACAACACAGCGGGGACTTAGGTACACTAGACCTTGCGAAAGACTAAGCTGAGTACTAAAACTTAATTGCGGACTTATATACTATTGAGAAGTGCGCACAGACCAACAGCCGAATAAGGAAAATACAAAGGGAAAGATAGATAAGGTAAATGGTACAATGATAAGAAAAGGTACCAGGCACGGATTAGGGTCTAGGCCATGACATTATTGCTGACTCATCTAAGTCTAGACCTTTGTCACGTGACCTGATTATGTAATAGATTATGTAATGCTACAGGGACTACCGGAGCGGGTAAAGATGAATCCAGCTTGACCCCTAACTTGTAGACAAAGTCCAGTGTTCGAATACCGTTGAAGGCAAAAGTTTGAAAAGTTTTTAAATACTATAACATCCATAGTCTCATTCTTACCTGCATTCTATCTGTCTTGCAATCAATTGTGTTCCATTGTTTCCATTGAAATGTCAGATTCATTCTGAACTATGCACGTGATCTCCAGTATCTCGCTCTCATCCCACATGGAGCTTGCTCTTGCCAACCTCGCCTGTAAATGAAGACCTTTTGTGTGGTTTTGTGGTCTCCCACATTTGTTCCATTGCAGGCTCCATCGTAAAATCTCACATCAGTGCACCCAAGGCTTGGCATATCTACAATGACACCCCTTAGCTGAGTGGCGCCCGTTTGCGCTACATCCTTCATGGTGTCGAAAACCTTACTTCAACTATCTCAAGATGCTCTCCTCAACCTCCAGAATGCTCTCTACTAGCCTCTGGACTCCTTTGACATATGTTGCCTCGTCGCTGCAACATGCACCATGTGGGGCCAACTCCGTCTGGGTGAAATTCTATCCCAATGGGAAGGCTCTTTCGTCACATCAAAAGTCAATTTGAATGGTTCCCACATTGTTCACCTTCCTTTCACGAAGGTCACAAAGTCCAAAGGGGATGATGTTTGTATCCGCTGTTAAATTGGCGATGCAGACTCAATTCCCATCTTTGCTTCAACAATCCCCTGCCAAACATTTCTCTTTGTTCTTATCTTTCCCCACTTGGCTGGCACTTGTTGCTTTGGTGATTCCCCAACTTAGCTTTTCCTACTTACTTACTTTTCCTTTTACTCATACAGCGCTACCTAGCGCTCCATTCGACTTCTAACCTATCTAGATCGATTCCTCGGGTCATTTTACCTAGGGTACCAACTTGGTTCATTACCTAGTGTTGTTCCCTTCGCTCTGCACTAGCAGAGCTTTACCTTACACTTGTGTGGCGCTTCCTTGACACTTTGTTTACCTTTGTTTACCTTGAAGCGCACACTCCTCCAGAGTCCATTGTAGCTAACCTTCAGTTACTCACATTGGACTCTAGGTACTGTTACCTATTTCTTCACTCAAATATATCACAGTTACTCACATTGGACTCTAGTCCAAGCCTCCAATAGACTCTTGAGTCGACCTAGCAACTGGCTAGTCACCCCCTGCAAGTCTTTGGCTGCAACAGCACTGTCTAACCAAAAAGAAACTAGTCCTTCGCTGCAACGCCGTTTGGAAACTCCACAGTATTCCCTCTTTCTCAGATCACTCCTTCCAGATTGGCAGCACAACATCAGGAAAAATACCCTATGCCATAGATGGCAATAGGTTGCTATTTGTGCACATATGATGCACAAAGTGCTATATAGGCTACTATGGTGCCATTTGATGCTATATGAGTCTATTTCTGATGTACTAAAATTATCAAACTTGCATCTGAAAAACCTGTTGAAAGGGTAGCAAAGTGTATAGGAAATATGTGTAATAAAGTGTACAAAAAAGCGGACTAAAAGTGTATTTACAAGTGTGGGAAAGTCATTAGGATTGAGTGTAGCTAAAGTGTACAAAAAAGCGTAGTAAAGTGTAGTCAATAGTGTGGGAAAATATATCGAAATAGTGTACAAAAAAGTGTACAAAAGTGTAGCCTTATTTCTCTAATGCTTAGACTTAGAAAAATTCATGCAAGCAGGTCACATGACCATGTTGAACTTGACACGCCCACATTGTTTTGAGTCTTTTAGTACTACTACTATCTAACATTCTATCCTACCTCAATCTACAGTACAGCAACAGCAACATAGCCGGCATGGGCTCAACAGCCTGGTGGCATTACAAGGTAAGTGCGCTCACCTCTTAATGTGCTATGTAGTGTCTTTCCCAATAAGAAAATTGCATATTTACGCAATTTCCTTATTGGGAAAGACAAGCATTGCAGGTTTTACTCACTTTTTGAACCCAACCGCTCACCTTGTCATCCCACCACCACTACTTCAACCACAACACAACAATAATGCTGGTGAGGGCTCAAAAGTTCCCACCTCCCACCTCAAACTTGACACATCAACAGCAGCAATACAGCCGGTGAGGGCTCAACAGCCCCGCCGGCTGTCGAAGGTAAGCTTTTACTTACCTACCGACCCACCCGCTCACCTTGCCAACAGCCACTCCAGCTGTTTGCCCCACCACCACCCTCACCCTCACCTTCGACTCAAACTCAAACAAAACAGCCGGTGTGGGCTCAACAGCCCCGCCGGCATCACAATGTTTGTATTTTTTCACTCACCATCACCACCTCTCACCTTGCCAACAGCCACTCAGGGTGTTTGCCCCACCACCACCTCACCCTCATCTTCGACTCGAACACGAACAAAACGGCCAGCGAGGGCTCAACAGCCCAGCCAGTCCTTGACCGTGAGTTTTTACTCACCCCCACCACATCCACTCACCTCGAACACAGCCGGTCGGGCTGTCCACCCCACCACTACCTCACCTCAACTCACCCTCAAACAACATGGCCGATGTGGGCTCAACAGCCTTGCCGGCGTCACCAGGTGAGTTCTCGCTCACCACCACCACCACTACTCACCTCGTAAACAGGCGCTCGCCACCAGCACCCCCCACATCCACCACGACCTACCAGAAACATGGCCGGCAAGGGCTCAACAGCCCCGCCTGCATTGCTATGTGAGTTTTTACTCACCACCACCACCACATCCACTCACCTTGCCTCACCCTCGCTCGTGCATGCCAGTGGCAGCCACCACCCACTTTCCACCTCCACCCCTCGACAGTAAAACACAGCCGGCGTGGGCTTGACAGCCCCGCTGGTATCACGAAGTGAGTACAATCTCACCCACCACTCATCCACTCACCTCGTCTACAGCCACTCGGGCTGTGTGCCCTACCACCACCTTCCACTGGCACCACCACCACCTCAGTCTCCGAGTCCAGTCGAAAAACAAAGCCGGCGCGGGCTCAACAGCCCCTGCTGGCATCACAATGTGAGTGCTCACTGCCAATTCACCCACCATCCCATCCACTCACCTCATTAGCAGCCGCTCAGGGCTGTCTGCCCACCACCACCTCCCACCTCTTCGTGCGACCACACCAACACCTTTCCAACCCCATCTCCACCATTTCTCGAGCCCGAGTGGCTCGTGTGTAGTATATACTTAGCACAGTAGTAGTAATCATGTAGTAGTATACATAAATAAATATATTTTATTTCAATTCTTGCACAAAGAGTGAAAAATGGCACCATATGGCAAAGTCCCAGACTGTTTTTTGACTTTTCCATTTGGTGCACATTGTGCACATATAGCTTATATTGACAGAAGCCATTTACATGCCTAAAGGCCATGCTATATGGTGCACTTTGGTGCTATTTGTATGCCATATGATGCACTATAGTTGGGTACTTTTCCCTTTTTGCCATATGGCCCATACTGCACAAATAACATCAAATAGCATCATATAGCAACAAATATTGTCATATGGTGACATATGGCATAGGTCATTTTTCCTGATGCACATTGAGGCTCAATGCATCGGCCCATCCCTACGCATTGAGGCTCAACCCATTGGCCCATTCCTACACATTGACACTGATTGCATCGGCCCATCCCTATGCATTGAGGCTCAACCCATTGGCCCATCCCTACACATTGACACTGATTGCATCAGCCCATTCCTACGCATTGAGGCTCAATGCATTGGCCCATCCCTACACATTGAAATGACTGCATTGGCCCATTACTACACATCGACAAACTATACATCGGCCCATCCCTACCTACTGAGGCGGGTTGCATCGGCCCATCCCTACAGATAGACATTATTGCATCAGCCCATCCCTACCCATTGACACTCAATCTATCAGACCATGCCTGCTGTAGGAGACATAATTCACTGGCCAATGCCCACCCCTAAACATTCCCTACATCGGCCGCTCCCTACACATGGAGGGTTTACACATCGGCCTATCCCTATTCTCTATGGGCCGAACCCTGATGCAGGCAGGACTGGGTGATTAGCACCAGTCGGCCAGGTCCTACCTCATGGAACCTTTGTGTTGGCCATTCCCATTGCCAGGGCACAATGGTACATTGGCTGATCCCTACTCTATGTGTACATTCTATTACTAGCCGATCCCTAACCTAGGTGATCATACACCAGCGGCCAATTGTTAGCCGGCCAGTAGAGCACGGCCTAATTGGCAATCGACTGGCCTTGCTGTACGGCCTAACGAGCTGAATGGGCTCTTGCAACTGCAGTCTTTTGATCTTAAATGCCGGCAACCGGCAACTGCAGTCCAGTTGCAATCAGTTGCGGTCCAGTCCAGTTGCCAGTCTTCGTACCAGTTGCCAACTGGACTTCAAAACACTACTGGGGGTGGTGCAGCAGAAGGGCTCATAGTGGATGAACTTGGAGGCATAGGAGACGAGACATTGCGTGCGCGATGATTTCCTACTTGAGGGGAGTGGAGAAGCGACCCGGATGATCCCCTGAGGAGATCTTCAACAGCGGCGGGATCAAGAGATCCAGAAGGGACACTGTCCCCATCCTCGGAGGCTGAGTCAAGATCAGCGTCTGCGGGCTCACCAGAATGTGTTGTAGGGGCCTGTGTAGGACGAGTGGGGGGAGTGCGAATAAAAATACCAGCGGACATGGCGGAAAGCGTTGCGCGATGATATCTTTCTGCGGATGATCTGTACAGATGCTGTGAAAACTAAACAATCTCAGCCGATGCCTAAGAGAGGTGGAAACGACTGTATTCACCTAAACGAACTAGGTACAACTCAAACAGTAAAGGAACTAAGTAAAGAAAGTAAATACTCACCTCAGCCGATGCCTAAGAGAGGCAGAAACGACTGAGGTGCTCTGGAAGTGAGACGAGGAGTTTAAGTAGATGGGTGGAGATGCGCTCGGAACGATCCGACGTGATTCCGGTCCGGAATGACTGATTCCGGGTGCAAAAGGATCAAGGAATGTCAAGGACTTGACAGGGATAAGAATAGAAAGGGAGAATGGTGAACAGAGATGTCATGAATGGGAATAGACAAGTGAATGACATGTAGGAGAACATATGAATGTAAAAGGAATCCGTTCCAATGAATGACGGAGATGTTTCCGTGCGTTCCGGGCATCGGAAACGTCGGATTAAACACGGAATGCATCCGGAAGTATCCGGGTCCGGATAGGGGCTATCCGGAAGCGGAAAGGAGCGGATAGACACGGATTGGACTATATTTTGACAGGTGCCACAAATAGGGATATGCAAGAGCGCTTCCAGCACAGTGCAGATACTATCTCCAAGTGAGTACAGGGATCTTATTAATGGTAAAATACAATAAAAATCATACTTGCAGAATTTTTCACCGTGTTCTTGACATGGTTGTCTCACCGCAATTTTACAACTGATATGTTCATCTTCCACCCAACAATGTTATCCCCCCGAAATTCGTGACGAACCGAAACTTTATCCATTTTTCAAAGACTGTCGGGTGCTATCGACGGCACTCACATCGATGTCTTTGTCCCAGATGATGCGCTCGCCACTCGCTATCGAAACCACAAAGGTCGTCTCTCACAGAATATTCTTGCAGCATGTACATTTGACATGCGGTTTTGCTATGTTCTGGCTGGCTGGGAAGGGAGTGCTGCAGATAGCTGCTCTGAATTGAAGGTGAAACGAGAGTGTGACAAACGAGTTGGAAACGAAAGGGCTGCCAAACACACTCGTCCGTTTGGAAACGGTGGGAAAACAAAACGGACGCAAACAAAACAAAACGGACGCAAACAAAACAAAACGGACGCAAACAAAACAAAACGGACGCAAAACGAAGGCTGCCGAACGGGCCCTAAGTATCACCAATTTTGTCGAACAAAAGTAATGCGCCCATACACCTATGAGGTAAGCACCTCAGGCAGCACTTTTCGGCCCCAATAGAGGTCTCACAGACCCATTTTCCTTGTAGGGAACAATGGGTCTCTTAGACCCCCCCTCATTGGAGGCTCTTGCCAGGAATTTCACTCGGGGCCTCTTGGGGGCTTCTCACAGGCCTTGAAACGACTCAACTCAACTAAGAGCTAAGACTCACACTAGACAATAGCGAGCCGATGTACTTGGCTGAGGTTCGATGAGGAAACTCCAGGAGAACAAGACTGGGGAGTCCAGTGCTTGTCGACCCGGGTTTATATACTATTGTCAATGTTTGTACATGTTGTGGTTAAACCTTATCGTAGGTGACTGGGTATGACTCATACTGACTACTAGCCAATGGCGTAACTAGCTCTACTGCGGAATGAGTAAGCGTGAGTCATATGATGAGTAATGCTGACTGATGCTGATGAGTGAGCGGTGAGTCATCAGTTAGTAAGCGAAGGTCTAGACCTAGCTTATGTAAGTAAGTCATGTGATGCGATAAGATAAGATAACAAAAGTGAAAGTGAAATGACTAAGTCCACGAAACGAAGAGAAACCTAGTAAGCGTAATGGAATGTAGGGATGATTAGGATAAGGAATGGAGCGTTCGTAACACTACCCCCTCTCTATGGATCGTATTCCTAGACGATCAGATTTCGATGAGTGGGCCTTGATTCATCCACGGTACTCCATTTGCTGGCAGAGCAGTAGCGACCTGAAGATTGTTGTTTGTCCAGGTTACTGGTGGTTCGAATGGGTTACCATCGTGTTCATCGACAGGGATAGGGTGGGGAGCACCTACGAGTGCAGGGTCGGGAATAGGAGCCCCAGCGAGATCAGGCCAATTTGTAGGCCATTCCTGCTGATCAGGATTCTCTGGCTGTTCCTCTATCACATTGTCCCACTTGCTCAGATCCGGGTGCCATACGACGAGCTTCATCCACCTTGTCGTTGTTACGCTTGTGCCGGGTAGGTCAAAGCGTAGACACAAAAGCCTAGTCAAAGCAAGGGTTTCAAAGGTAGCCTAACGATGGGATGTCCACGTTAAGGCCTAGCGTCCGTTCAAGAGTGGGACGGTGACTCTCAGAGGGTTCACAGGAAGCAAGGAATGACCAAGCTAGATTGCGTAGGTCTAAGTTAAGGTTACAGGAGAAACTCGAGGGTTTATATAAGTAGAGAAACGAGTTAAGGGCAGGCATGGAATCGGTTGGAATGTGTAAGAACAAGCTATGACGAATAGGAATGAGTCATGCTTGGTAAGAGTACGAGTCAGCGATGACGAAGTATGGAATGTGAAAGAACATCGAAGAACATCCGCTGACTAAAGCAAGCAAGAAATAAGAGGCCTAGGCAGGACTCGAACCAGCGACTAGGACTTAGTACAAGGTAATGAGAAAGGAAAGAATGAACGATCGTAACATTACCCCCGTATTAGAATCAAGTCATCGACGAAGATAAAAACTAGTCAAATGTTTAACCCGTAATGCCCAGGAGAACCGGTCATGTTTGCATATCCGACATCGTCGGTCGGATCATCTCCGTCATAGAGAGTGGCGTCGTCGTCGTCGCGTGAATAAGTCTCACCCGAGATACGGGTATAGAGTGGAGGGGGGCGTCGAGCAGCTCGATTGGTATTCGTTGATCGGCGGGAACGGGAAGAGGGCGCAACAGGTGGCGTGGTTGTATGTCTCTGCCCACGCCTAAGTGGGCAACGACCTTGAATGTGACCGGGTGCCCAGCGGAAGCACGTGGGACACTGGTATACGGGACAGTGGATACGTATATGGCCCAGTCTGTGACATACGAAGCAGGCGTCATGGTACTGGGGATGTGAGGTGGATAGAGGTATGGTGCCAGTCCGTTGTCGTTGCGAGGTAATATGGTTGCGTTCTGCACGAAAGAACACTGCCTCTTCTTCATCGTTCAAAGGGGAGCTAGATGCGGAAGGCGTCGACGAGGGGAGAGATGAGGTAGAAACTCCGATGACAGGGATGGGGGATTGAGCCGCAGAGGCGGACTCTCTGAGGTAACGGTCTAGGTCGTCCAGAAACTCCGGCATCCGTAGCTCGTAGAGAGCAATGCTGAGGTTGGTAATTAAATCACCGTGGATATTGCGGATGGAAGCAGCTTCTGAATGAGCTTGGTGAACCGTCGTCAGGGAAGGAGGAAGATTGGCGAGACGGGATGCTTGCAGGTAGGCGCGGTAAAGGGCGAAGAGGGGTGACCCCAGATCAAGGTGGGCTCCGATGGGTACCGAGAGTCGTGAGTCTAGCAAGAATTGGGACATGCGATCCATAACGGCATTATCCATCAACTCGTCGCGAAGACGATGGGCGGTGAGTGGTAGTTCAATGGGTAGGACTCTGACCGTGGGAGTAGCGGCAATATGCGTGGGGGCGTCTAGGTCTTCCTGCAAGATCGGCCATCCAGCGGAGTTTAATGGAAGACCGGTGGTATTCCATCCAGCCTCAGCGACGGTTGGGCTAGGGGGTTCTGGAGAGGAGGGACGAGTGGGTTGAATAGGTAGAGAACGAATAGGTAAGCCAGGGGGGTAAGTAGGAGAGGAAGAAGAACGGGACAGAGAAGAGATGGAAGACATAGTAGAGGACGAAGGGGTGGTAGGAGCGGACATGGTCTTAGCGGCGGGTTTTGCGTCTGACAGAAGATGGGGATCTTGGGGAAGAGGGGAAGGCGGACGGGTGAGCTTTTTTATAGTTTTCTAGGACTTCTGTGGCGTGGGTAAGGTCTGCTTCTTTAAGCCAGCGGTCTTCATCGGAAGAATATCCTTTCCAGCGGACTAGGTACGAGTGGCGCCCGGAAGAACCTCGGTGACGGAGAATTCTTTCAATTTCGTATTCCTCTTCGCCTTCTATTAGGTCAGGCGGTGGAGCGGGAAAGTTCGGTCCGTGGACGGGGTTTTCGCGATAGGGCGATAACAGAGAAGCATGGAACACGGGGTGAATTCTCCACGTCTGTGGGAGACGGAGTCTGTAGGATAGCGGAGATAGGACTTGGGTGATGGTAAAGGGTCCTTCCCGTTTTGGGGCGAACTTTGGGGAAGTCAGGGATCGTTTGAGGTTCCTCGCTTCCAGCCAGACTTTGTCTCCTTTGGCGAACGGTTTGAACTTCTGTCGAGTTCGTGCAGCCATCACTTGTCTGGCGAGTTCGTGTGAGGCGAGCGCTTCGTCTCTGGCAGCGGTGAGAGAGTGGAGACGAAGTTCGACAGCGGGTAATGCGGAATCGGCGATCACCGCAGGAAGAGGACGGGGTTCATATCCCATCATGAGGTAGAACGGGGATTTGCCGGTGACAGAGTGGGGCCGATGATTGTGTGCAAATTCTGCGTGGGAAATGGAATCAGCCCAGGATATGGGGTTATCTCCGCAATAGATTCGAAGGTAAGTCTCAACTTCCTGGTTGACGCGTTCAGTTTCTCCATCAGACTGGGGATGATAGGCGGTGGAAAGGGAAAGGTCATATCCGAGGATTCGTCCTAGTTCACGAGCGAATTCGGATGCGAATTGTGGTCCTCTGTCACTGATGATTTTGTCGTAAAGACCGAATCTTAAGTAGACTTTGTGGAAAAAGAGGGAAGCGATCCCTTCGGCCGTGACGGTTTTCTTGGTAGGGCAAAGAATTACCCCCTTTGTAAGCCCGTGGTCGACCACGACCAACAGAGAATCAAAGCCATTGGAAATGGGTAGGTCGGTGATGAGATCACAGGATACTTGTTGGAATGGTTTAGAACTCTTTGAGGGTATTGGCATCAGAGGAGGGGTGGTTGGATGTGTGTTTGCCTTATTCTGTTGGCAAGTTGCGCATCCTTCTACGTATTTGCGAACGAATTGGGCAAGTCCGGGCCACCAAAACTCAGCGGCGACTAATTGCCGAGTCTTGAGATAGCCAGGGTGGCCGGCGGTGGGATGATCATGGCATCGTTGGACTACGGTGCGACGTAGGTCTTCATCCGGTGGGATGTAGACACGACCTTGATAGGTCAGGACGCCGTTAGTCATCTGCCAATCTGCCAGTCTAGAGCGGAAAGGTGCAGGGATGTCACCGTCAATGGCCTGTAACGCCGTGAGGAGAAACGGGTCGTCCTTGGAAAGATTGGAGATGTGATTGTTCATCGCAGAGTCAATGACACGGACGAATAGCGAGGGTGGTAGCAGAGTGGTACCCGCATTGTCATCGGCGTCAGTGGGGAAGTGATCAGCACGCCTAGATAAGGCATCAGGACCGGCGAGGGACGAGCCAGGGACGTGGATCATTTTAAGTCAAAGTCGGCAAGGTCAAGGAGCCAGCGGGCTTGCCGACGGTTCAGGTTCTGGGGTTGGCGAAAGTAGGTCAGGTTTTTGTGATCGGTGAACACCTGGACGGGGAAGGGGGAGCCATGGAGGTAGTGCCGCCAGGTCTTTAGTGCGCGAATGACAGCAAGAAGTTCACGATCGTAAATATCGTAATTTCGCTCTGCGTCACCGAAGGACTGGGAGAGATACGAACAAGGATGCCAATCGCCGTTGGCGTCGGTTTGGAGGAGTATTCCTCCAGAGGCAAATTTGGAGGCATCAGTCGCGATGGCGAAGGGTTTGGAGAGGTCAGGGAATCGCAGGACGGGTTTTGCCAAGAACATCTGTTTTAGGCGAGCGAAGGCATTTTGGCATGCATTGGTCCAATCCCATCGATGGTCCTTTTTGGTTAGATCGATCAGAGGGCGAGCGACCAAAGAGTAGTTTGGGATAAAACGTCGGTAGAAGTTGGCGAAGCCAAGGAATGAGCGAACTTCCTTAACGGTGGAGGGGATGGGCCATTGAGAGATGCCGTCGAGTTTGATGGGATCCATGGCAAGCTCTCCTGGGCGGACGATCATGCCGAGATATTCAACCTCGTTTACGGCAAAGTTGCATTTCTCCAAGCGAAGATGGAGATCTAGCTCCTGCATGCGCTCGAGAACTCGTTGGGTGTGAACAGTGTGAGTGGTGTCGTCGGGGGAGAAGATGAGAAGGTCGTCCATATAGATGACGAGCCATCCTTCAGCTATCATGTCTCTAAAAGAGTCGTTCATGAAGCGTTGGAAGGTAGCCGGGGAGTTGTTCAGCCCAAAGAACATCACAGTCGGTTCAAAGAGGCCTTTGTGAGTGAGGAAGGCAGCTTTCCATTGGTGTCCGTCTTTGATACGGACATTATTGTAACCCCATCGTACGTCGAATTTGGTGAAGATCTTAGCGTCTTTGAGTTTGTCAACGAGATCTCCAATAAGGGGAAGGGGGTAGGCGTCGCGGGTAGTGTGTTCATTCAGATATCGATAGTCCTGACAGGGTCGGAGTTTTCCGTCTTTCTTTTTGACAAAGAAGAAGGGAGATGCTTGGGGGGAATTGGAAGGACGTATCTTTCCGGTGCGAAGATTTTCTTCAAGGAAGTCTTCTGTGGCTTTTTCTCGTCTGGGGATAGCGGATAGAGTTTCCCGATTTTGGGGACGAAGGATTCCTTCAGGTTAATCTCGTGGTCGTAAATTCGAGACGGAGGAAGGTGGCCGGCCGAAGGTTCGTCAAAAACCGAGGCGTATTTGGCATATTCTCTCGGGAGGGTAGATTTAGGTTTGGCCAGCTCGGCTGCGATTGCAAGTTCCGTAGCTCTGGTGAGGCGAGCAACAACGTGGTTTGGGACAAAGCGTGAGCCGCAACGAATGATGCGGTTTAGGGTATGGTTTTCATAGGCGCGATTGAGGAAGGTGGATTCGGTTTCAGAATCTAGGTAGTCATAGAGTTGTTTGTCGATCTCCGGGGTTACATAGGAGTGTCGAGGGGGAGGAGTAGGTCGAGTGAAGAGTCGGTCATTGGTTTTACAGGCTGAAGCGTGCATAGCATATAACCTTTTTGACTCGTCGATAGATTCTGATAGTGAGAGGGTTCGTCGACGCCAATCGATGATTGGGTTAGCCTTTTCGAGCCATGGGAGACCTAGGATGACGTTTTCGTTTCCGCAGTTCATGACGTGGAAGGTTACTTCTTGCGCAAGTCCTTCGATGTCGAGGAAGAGGGTGGTGGTGAAGAGTATCATTCCGCGTTTGTTTGCGGTTTGGTCGACGTTTCGAACTCGAATGGGGGTTTCAAGTCGAGTGGTTGGGATTCGATTTTTACGTACGAAGG
>JBBPTG010000348.1:0-21869 GCA_038093975.1 Chalciporus piperatus | reverse complement strand
TGCACACCGTTTTGGGGTCCTGGCTACCTTTCGGATTTGACGGATCGAAGCGCTTGGCATATTCCAGATCGGCGAGTATGCCTCGCACCTGACCGTTGATGTCCTTGAACCAATAAAGGTTCCCCGAGCTGATATCGCGATGGACCCAGCCAGCCAGGAACATCAATTGGAGAGCTGTACCACCAATGAGCACTCGGGCGGTTCCACAATGCGAACAGAGTAGCTCACCAAACACGCACGATAGCATCGCAGTCACTACATCGCCCAATTTTGGCACATCGTGCAAAGCCACGCACACCTCCTTAAAGACGACCCGAGATTGTTGCTTCGGCCGATATTGACGATTGAATGGTTTGTCCTTGTGCACCACCCGAGAGGGATCAGCATGCGTAAACGACGAGGGTCTGACTGTGCCAGCAGGTGCGTCAAAAAGTGTGGAATCGGGCTGAGCTTCCCCGGCGACCTCCTTCGACACCATCCCTTGTGCTTCACAGACCAGCGTGAGGAAGTACCGATGCCAATTTCGCGCCTCTAAGCACTCCCGAAGCATCTGCTTGGACTCGTCATCCATGTCCGTGAAGCCCTCCGGTTCCACGCCTTCTCCCAAAGCTTTGGCAATCTTGTTGAGATCATCAAATATCTCTTGCTGAATGTTGCTCTCGGTCTTCGACTCGGCATCCAGCCAGACGTCCTTCAAGACAACGGGGTGCGAATCCTCTAGTGGCCAGAGCTCGGTGAACGATTTAACTTCAATAACCTCCCACACTCGAGTCGCACGTCCTGTTGTACAGAGACTCCGATCGTCAAAGATTGCCTTCTGCGTCTTGTAGTAATGACCGTCGACCTCGTAGACGAAACAAAGCTTCTGCGTCACAGGATCTAGACGACGTTGGATGGTCAGATCGTAGCCAAGTTCCTCCTCGGTGGCGAACATCAGCGAGAGCATGACCCGGATGTACGTCCGGCAATCCTAAACCGCCGATCAGCATCTAATTGCAAACAGCTCAAACGGTGATTTTGCCTACCTCCGTAAACTTGAAATCCGGAGACTTGGCCGAGTGCGACCGCGAGAAGTACCAGACGGCCATCGTGTCGTCCTCGATGGTGATCTGAAAAGTCGACGTGAGATAGGAAGCAGGTGAGCGTTAAAGAAATGTACGCCGTAAATGTGCACGCGACGGGGATCATCATTCATGCAGAAGTTGGTGGTGCCCAACAATTGTTTACGGTTCTGATGCGCGTAAGCGGAGTGAACCCACTAAGAGACAGGATACTGCGCGCACCTGTAGAGCATCCTCTCGAGCCGTTTTATATTCCAAAGGAACTGCGAGATCTGCGACAGGTATGGATGACTGCACTGCGGATGGTGGCATTGTCGACTGCTTGAGCTTGAGCAGTGCGTCTACCTTGAAATTTGCGCCGAATGTCTCGGCTTCGCTGAACCTGTCGGGCTTCTGTAGGAATTGGCATGATGCCTCGCGTCCGTTGGTGAGCGTAAGCTTTTGCAGCGTATCGGCGATAGCGACAAGGGACTCATAACGCTCCTTCTCGTTCGCATTCTCGATCATGGACGGGCTGACAGGATAACTTGTGAACCGGAGACGACACTCATCCAATGGCTCAACAAGGTTGGCTTCGTTGAGAGCGGCGACTGCAGCGTCGATGTCCGCCTCGGGCACTTCGAATGGGAGGTAGTGATCCAATCCTGTTTTGCCACATCCCCTACAATGGACTGTTTTGGCCCTCGTCGGAACGAAAATATCTGAGCCATGTTGAGTCGAGTCTCGCGTTGACCTCGGAGTGCCCGACTTGCAAGGTCTGTCTAACGACTGTCGTCTGCGGAAGAGTTCAATACGACCCATCGAGCTCCAAATGTCGCATGCAATCCAGAACACAACGTACGTGATTGTCTGCCCGCCGGGAAGACCTGACGGTATCTCGTTGGGAAAGTGACTTGAATGCGGTGCTGTTCGGTGGCTGCATTCCCTTGTCATGTTCCTTGCTTTGTAGCAAGATTTTTGGCGAGAACCAACCCACGTTTATTTTGGTTTATTGTGATGTCATCGCCGACATGCAAGACTCGGATGAGCGACGTCGGAAAGCGTCGGAGAGATGACCACTTCGAGTCTACCCCATTACCATACTGTCATTCATAGTAATTAGCCCACTGCCAGCCTTGAGTCAGTAGGCATCAGCTTTTCCTAAGCGCTCATTGAGCGCTCAATGAGCTCGGCTGGACCGCTTAGCTCGTTTTGGAGTCGCTTACAGTCTGCTTGGCCAATGAGAGCCTCCCAAAGTGTGGTGGAATGAGTACGTTATTTTGACGCTTTGCAGATTAGTAGGACACTCACTAGTGACTATATAATAGGATACCATGGATCATGTGGATAAATTTTTAATCAAGCTACTTCGTCAACGTGGATGACGGCTGGTTCATGTTGACACGACTACCTCCACCGACGTCCGTGACCGACTAGACCCTGTCACCACCGCCAAGGGGTCCAGTGTGTTACCGTCGCACTCCGGTTACGCCTAATTCGTACTTCAGTTTGGACCGACTCGTTCCCCCGTGAAATGCCAGCTTCAAATGGAGCCGCCGCGAGGCACCGAGTCGACAACCTTGATTTGGCTTGAGAAACGCAGCACATCACGATCGCGAGTCAGCCCAAGGAGAATTCACGCCCGTGAGTTTGCTGTTCCTGAGGCTGGATCCTGGATCCGACCCACAGTGACGTTTCGACTGTTTTGGTACGTAGGAATGATGCCATGGGGTTTGTGACTCAACTCGAGCCACCCAGCCTGACTCAAAGGCGCGGAGCATGACTCATTTACGCCGTGAGGATATTTTCCCGTAATGTCTTGTGATGTGAACGTACTAGCAAGCCGTTCTGCCATCAGTGTGACTCGTGTCAAGGTATGTCGTTTTCTAAGCCGTTCTTTGATTGGTAACTGCTTATCGTTCAGAGCACACTATTTCGCTCTCTCGTTGACCAAATGAACTGCCTATATGATCGACTCTCTGGCTGCTGGCTGATAATAACCCCATACTTCAAGGGCATTGCCATGTCAAGCAGGGCCGCTCGATCGTTAGGTGATGGCCGCGGCACGTTCAGGGATAAGTTCTTTTTGCTACACTGCCAATGGACCCACAAACTAACACGAGTGTTCGATGTACCAGTGTTTGGGTCCCAAATAATCTCACCTAGGGCAGTCGTTCACCCTCCACTGGGTTCCCACATAAAAAGGGTCAGGTAGCCCGAGAGATACTCCTCACCACTCAGTACTCATTCGAAAGATGGCCTCTAGCGACAAGATCAAAACGTTGGGAGAAGCATTCATCGACCGTGATCCATTTGCTACTGGTACATGCGTCGTTCCGGACTTTCAACTATTGCTTTATTACGCTCAAGGGGAAACCTTTCGGTGGGTTTTCCAACGAGACATCCATGCATCCATGTCGGCTCACTCCGTTGATGATACTTAGTCGCATCGATTTTGCGAATGCCAGCGCAGGTGACTTGGCTTCCCTGTATCAAGCCTGTGTTCCAGCACCATTCGGCCGGAACAAGGAGACAGTTTTCGATGAAACGTATAGGAGAGCGGGAAAGATGGAATTAAACGCGTTCGCGACACAGTTCGATCCACGGACTCTGGGAATTCATGTTCGCCAAGGGATTAATGTGTGCGAGTAACGTGGAGATGGAGTTGTATAAACTGAACGTCTACGGTGAGTGCATGGAGCTCCGGGCATCAGGCTCACCTCTTCGACAAACGTGGTTACTGACATGCCCCCACAGGAGAGGGAGATTTCTTCAAGTCTCACAAAGACACTCCCCGAGGAAAGGGAATGGTCGGTTCTTTGGTCGTCGTCCTGCCCGTCCTGCACGAGGGGGGTCAACTCGTACTCCGTCAAGGTGAAAAAGAATGGACGATCGATTTTTCGGACAAGTTCGCTGCAGCCAACGATCCGTCCATCTGTTTCGCTGCCTTCTTCGGCGACATCGACCACGAAGTCTTGCCCCTCACCTCGGGCCACCGAGTCACTCTCACCTACAACCTTTATGCCAGCGCTCCAACCGCCAGCGCATCCTGCATCCCCACTCCCTTCCACAGGAAACTGAAGCAGGCGTTGATTGATATCCTGAATGAGCTGCCAGACGAGTTCCGGGGATATCTTGGATTTGGCCTCGTCCACGAGTATGTTTACAGTGACAACGAACCACTCGACTCGTTGCTCGAGCAGCTCAAAGGATCAGACCAGGCCCTGGCTCACATCTGCGACGAGCTGGGTCTTCCGCTCTCAATCAAGTTACTCTACGAAGATATGGCCGATAATTGGCTCACTTTAATGACCAGCAGGCGACTCGTGGTGGATGATTGCTTGGCTGAAGATGATGACCACTCGCACTTCAAGAAAGCTCTCGAGAGGTTGACCATTAATGAAGTCGAGGGCGTCGACATCGTTGGCCGTCTGTGGACGAAGGAAATAGATCTCGATGACCTTTATGAAGAAGGCATAGAATTTTTGGAGCCGTTTTACCGCAACCCGGTCACTCAAGTCTTGGAGATCCGGGAGATGAGAAAGTCGTCGGTTCTGGCCGAAACACCGATGGTCAGCTATGGCAATGAAGCATCTTTGAAATTCTTCTATGGGCACGCTTGCATGCTCATCGAGGTCAAGCCCGTTACAGTGGGACCCCGCGTGCCCCTCATTTTGTAATTGATCCACGTGTTTCTTACTAGACGGAGTACACTGAGAATGTTGGCTATGAATCTCACCTCTTACTTGTGATTATTCTATTCGGAGCTTGCTCGAAAAAAAACTGCACAGGTCAGAGTTCGAAGATCCTGGGTCTGTCGCAGCGTGACTTGATCGCCAGATAACGACGAGAGGGCCTAATGACTCCCTGTGTGGAGCATCTCTTAAACTTGAAAGCTGTCTGTCGTGGTGAGATCCAGAGATTTCAAACGAATAACTCACGCAGGATAGAGGCTGAGCATGGCTGACACCATCATGGATGAGTTCGCCGTCCTTCACCGAGAATCAAATGTGCATTACGTTCTGTGGTCCGGGTTCAAACGACCTAGTTTCTGGTAAACATTCCCCTATAGAGACTCTCCGTGCGATCCTGGATTCCGAAACATGATCAGTGTCCGAGAATCCAAAGAAGAACAAGGATCTCACAAGATCTAGCACTCTCTTCACGCTCTCCCTCTCAAACAACGCCTTCTTGTACCTACTCAACCGCTCGAACCGCTTGCTCGCCAACATCTCCCCGAGCTGTATGCCTTGTCCAGGCTCATACTTCCCGATGTCAGTCTTTCCGATGATGTCGATGATGGCCAGCAAAGGCGCGGTCGCACAGTCCGCGTTCGTGAACGCGCTCCCAATCGCGAACTCGCTTTCTTCTACCTCGGGATCGGGAAGTAGTACCTGTATTTTCTCTAAACCCTCGACAACTTTGTCAGAGTTCCCTGAGAGGCCACGGATGAACTCAGTCATGGGCTGGTCTAGATGACGCACGACGTCCATGAAGCGGCGTACGCGGGCACGTCCTGTCACGTCAGACACAGGTGGAAGGAGGGAGGAGCCTGGGAAGAGATCGGCGAGGAATTCAAGGATGACGCATGATTCCGTGAGCTTGAAGGAGAGTGGGGAGGGCTCTTCGGGTGGGACGTCTGGTCCGCCGTAGGTGATCGCCGGGATCTATGTGTAAATATAGGCGATCATGAGGCAAGCTGGTGAAGATCTCTGCTGGATGCTCACCTTCCCGTTTTGTGGGTTGACTTTAGCGAACCATGCAGGTTTGTTGGAGGTCTCGAAGCCACACGACTTGTACGATGCACCGGTTTCTACGAGTGCAATTTCGACCTACAAGTAGTAAACGATCGTCACGATCGGTGTGTTTCCTTTCTGGAAAAGGAATCATATACCCTGTGACAGAATGGCGACAGCTGGAACGATGTACAGTCAGGGTATCCACTTTGGAGTTCCTCTGATAGGATGGAAAAGTTACCTTGCGGGTATCGTGATAATAGGTGAGTTGCTCTGGCATGTTGGTGACGCGCCCGGAAAGTGTGCTTGTTCGCAAAGCGCTGACTGATGGGTTGGTTTTATAATTCAACGTTTAACGTCGGAGAAATAGGTGTCCTTTAAATACTCAGAACCAAAGACGGGACGATGCTGTCGAATTCAACTTGGATGTGTCAGTGTCAATCCTAGCCGAACACGCGTTGGCACTGGCGACTCCCAATACTATCATGGGGGGCGTAATGACAAGTGGGTATTGCAATGACAAACCCACTGATCCACAATTTCTACCTCACACAATGCGAATAAAAATCCGGGATAATTTACATGATATCTCTGATATTCAACCAATGTACGAATAAAATTTTGAAGCAGAATCTCGACTGGGTGATGAACAAAAGACAAAACATTTTGTGTACACCTTTGTTACCAGCATACCTTTTGATTGATCACGAGCCAGAACCACATCACTAAGCTGCAAAATACAGATATTGTCTGCTCGATGTATTTCTCGAACTCACACCAACTTCCGATTCACTGTTTGGATACTAAGAGAGATGAGATCAGCATATCATTGGAAAGACGAGCACAGAGGAGCATAGCCAGCGTGACAGGCGGATGTAAAAAGGAAACTCCGCCCAAAGTCGGATAATCAACGAACGCGACGCGTCTTGCGAACCCCGTGTTGAGTGGCTATCTTGCCGAGTTACCGAAGCGGAGATCCAATGCTCCAGCGTGACCGAGTGTGACAGCACTTGTCATTACACTACCCAACACCACTGTTTGGACCGGGATCTCGCCGACAGTCCACACCGTTGTTCAAAAATTCCGTTTTCTGCTGTAGATTGTAGGCGGTTCATTTTCGCACCTGCTGGTGCAGAAATCAGGTAAATAGGCTGAGAATTGAGTGTGCTACACTTCAAATACTGAAAGGCTTGTCATTACGCCCCCCATGATAGTAAGTTGGTATTCAAGTAGGTTATTATCGGGCTATTTGGGGGCTATTTTCGTACTATTATTAAGCTATGAGCGACCTCTGATCTTTGGGCTGAGTTTAAACCCCGCGCGTGCCGAAGCTTTGCCGAGAACCGGACCGGTGTTTCCTGATCACGTGAACGATACTTTGTTCAAAAACGACCAAGTGCTGATCATCCAAGGTAGTACAAGGAAAACACGGATAAACCTTCGCGAGCCACAAATACGAATGATAACGATAGGCGCTGAGAAAGCAGCTCATTCCTCCCTCCTCCACCATGCCTCGCACGTCTCACAGGAAGATCTTGCAAAATGCAGTTGATTTGTTAGAGCTCAAAGTTGCAGAAAAAAGACTAAACAAACTTACAGGATCAAGAGAGCGAGGACGAGTCAGTTTCCGATGACTTGTTTGACTCCCAAGATGTTATCATCACCCCCCCACTCCTGTTTCTCCTTTCCTCGAGTCGGAATTTGACACAGACTCGGAGACTGAGTCAGTTGATTCAGTAGAGGAGAGGGGAGCACGTTACCTCCGACTTCTTGGTGCGATTAGATCGCTTCGGGATGAGGTGGCCAGGACACGGGTTTTGAACCCTGTGGCCGAGCCGTTGATGCACGCACCCCAGCTCCAGCTTCTCAACCATTTTGCAGTATTTCAGCCGCATTTGTTTCGTAAAAAGCTCCGTGTTGACTCAGATATTTTCGACTGCATCTTGGACGAAATCAGCGGCAACCCAATTTTTCAGTCGAATTCCAACAACCCACAACTTCCCATTGCCATCCAACTTCATCAGCAAGACTGTAAAAAGTCTGAAATGACTGGAGCTTACTTGTCTGACTGGAGCCAGTCAGACAAGTGAGCCAGTAGCCAAGTGCCCCAGGCATCCAGTAGTCTCAGTCATCCAGTAACCAAGTGTTCCAGTCATCCAATAGTCTCAGTCATCCAGTAGTCCAGTGAGTCAGTGCTCCAGTAACCTCAGTCATCCAGTCTCAGTCATCCAGTCATCTAGTCACCAAGTCATTTCAGTAGTCCCAGTGGCCCAGTAGTCCAGTGCTCCAGTCACCCAGTCAGTTCAGTGTGGCAGTGCTCCAGTGCTCCAGTCACCCAGTCAATTCAGTGTGGCAGTGCTCCAGTCATCCAGTCACCCAGTCAGTTCAGTGTGGCAGTGCTCCAGTGTTCCAGTCACCCAGTCAATTCAGTGTGGCAGTGCTCCAGTGCTCCAGTCATCCAGTAATATCAGTAATATCAGTAATCCAGTAGCTCAGTAGCCCAGTACTTCAGTACTCCAGTAGCCCAGTAGTGCAGTAACTAAGCAATCCAGTGGTCCAGTAATTCAGTTGGCAAGTGAGTTCAGTCACCCAGTAGCCAAGTCATCCAGTCATCTAGTAGCTCAGTCACCCAATAGCCAAGTATCCCAGTTATCCAGTCACTCAGTAGCTCAGTTACCCAGTTATCCAGTTATCCAGTCACTCAGTAGCTCAGTTACCCAGTTATCCAGTTATCCAGTCACTCAGTAGCTCAGTTACCCAGTTACCCAGTTATCTAGTCACTCAGTCACTCAGTAGCTCAGTTACCCAGTCACTCAGTCACTCAGTCATCCAGTACAATGAGCCAGCTCATTCTGTACTAGTATCTGTCACTCAAGGATCTAACTGGAAGCAGAGAGGGGTGAAAAGCAATGATGACATTCAAGAAGTATCTACTACATCAAGACTTCTAGCTAAGGTTGGAGGGAGGACTGAAGTGCAGCATGGGTGAGCTGGATGGATGAATGAGATTAATGACCAGGCCATGGAGAGCAAAGACTTACCTGGTTCAGAAAGGGAGGAGGATGGAAGGAGAGGACAATGGGTGAGCTGAATGGATGGATGAGGTCAGTGACTAGGCCATGGAGAGCAAAGACTTACCTGGTTGAGAAAGAGAGGAGGATGGAAGGAGAGGACAATGGGTGAGCTGAATGGATGGATGAGGTCAGTGACTAGGCCAGAGAGAGCAAAGACTTACCTGGTTCAGAAAGGGAGGAGGATGGAAGGAGAGGACAGTGGGTGAGCTGAATGGATGGATGAGGTCAGTGACTAGGCCAGAGAGAGCAAAGACTTAAACATACCATGATGAACCGGTGTGCGCAGGCGTCCTCTGGTGTGCGGAAACGAGCGGTTGAGCTCGTTGGTGTGTGGAGAGTTGAAACGAGCGGTTGCACTCGGCGTTGTACAAGGAAGGAGGTGCGGGACGATCGAGGAGCGGAAGGAATTGAGTTGTACTCACCTTTGGTCACCGGCGGGGCTGTTGAGCCCACGCCAGCTTGCTTGTCGAGGACGAGAGTGGTTGAGGAAGAGTGGCGAGTTACGAACATGGCACAAGTTTGAAAGTCACGTGGTGGCGTAAGTTGAAAGTCACATGACGTTCAAACTTGCGCCACGTTCGCAACTGTCGTCGCTTCAAGTTCTCTTTCACTGGTACATTCCGCTCGTCCATAAGACAGCCGGTGTGGGCTCGACGGCTCAACAGCCCACACCGGCACTGAAAGGTGAGTGCCCATCATCCACTGGCAACCCCATCCGCTCACCTCCCAATGATTCCGTGGCCCCATCCATGCAGCACCATCATCCCCACACATCCATGAGCGGAACCGCTCGTCAACGGCCTCGCAGCATCACCCCCCCAGCACAACGAGCGCAACTGCCCGTTTCCGCTCACCAATGGTCCCACAGCCCCTTCCTCGCACATCCATCACTACAACAACTCAATTCCGCTCGTCAACGCTCATCATCGGTCCCACGGCCCCATCGTCTCACAACAACGAGTGCAACCGCTCGTTTCCGCACACCAGAGGACACCCGCGCACACCGGTTCATCATGGTACGTTTCTTTGCACTCTCTGGCCTCGTCACTGACCTCATTCATCCATCCAGCTCACCCACTGTCCTCTCCTTCCATCCTCCTCCCTTTCTGAACCAGGTAAGTCTTTGCTCTCTCTGGCCTAGTCACTGACCTCATCCATCCATTCAGCTCACCCATTGTCCTCTCCTTCCATCCTCCTCCCTTTCTGAACCAGGTAAGTCTTTGCTCTTCATGGCCTGGTCATTAATCTCATTCATCCATCCAGCTCACCCATGCTGCACTTCAGTCCTCCCTCCAACCTTAGCTAGAAGTCTTGATGTAGTAGATACTTCTTGAATGTCATCATTGCTTGTCACCCCTCTCTGCTTCCAGTTAGATCCTTGAGTGACAGATACTAGTACAGAATGAGCTGGCTCATTGTACTGGATGACTGAGTGACTGAGTGACTGGGTAACTGAGCTACTGAGTGACTGAGTGACTAGATAACTGGGTAACTGGGTAACTGAGCTACTGAGTGACTAGATAACTGGGTAACTGGGTAACTGAGCTACTGAGTGACTGGATAACTGGATAACTGGGTAACTGAGCTACTGAGTGACTAGATAACTGGGTAACTGGGTAACTGAGCTACTGAGTGACTGGATAACTGGATAACTGGGTAACTGAGCTACTGAGTGACTGGATGACTGGGATACTTGGCTATTGGGTGACTGAGCTACTAGATGACTGGATGACTTGGCTACTGGGTGACTGAACTCACTTGCCAACTGAATTACTGGACCACTGGATTGCTTAGTTACTGCACTACTGGGCTACTGGAGTACTGAAGTACTGGGCTACTGAGTTACTGGATTACTGCCACACTGAATTGACTGGGTGACTGGCACACTGGAGCACTGCCACACTGAATTGACTGGGTGACTGGCACACTGGAGCACTGCCACACTGAACTGACTGGGTGACTGGATGACTGGAGCACTGCCACACTGAATTGACTGGGTGACTGGAGCACTGGAGCACTGCCACACTGAACTGACTGGGTGACTAGATGACTGGATGACTGAGACTACTGAGGTTACTGGAGCACTGACTCACTGGACTACTGGATGACTGAGACTATTGGATGACTGGAACACTTGGTTACTGGATGACTGAGACTACTGGATGCCTGGGGCACTTGGCTACTGGCTCACTTGTCTGACTGGCTCCAGTCAGACAAGTAAGCTCCAGTCATTTCAGACTTTTTACAGTCTTGCTGATGTGCCCGTCCGTGCCTAGCTACTACTGAGGCTACGTAAGGATGGTCTAGGTTCTCGGCTTGCGAGTACCTCCCGGACCGGAAAGGGAGAAGAGTGGCGTGAAAAGATGGGAAGTACACTACGAGGTCACGTTAACGTAGGTACTTGAGCGAGAGATTGTCCACGCACTTGCGACGCGATGAAGCGGTGGGAAACGATAGCGTAGAGGTGATAGAATGAAGCTTAGTTCAAGTGAAACGACCCAAAACTCGTATTGAGATCAGGTCTACACTATCGCCAAGTGAAGCGGTTTAGAAGAAGAGAATGGAGAACGACTGAGATAGGACGGTTGAGTCTTGGGGAAAGACCAAGTGAACTAAGCTGGGGTTACCAGCAGTTCCTTGGGGTTTATATACTATCCTAACTGTTTGTACATGTTTGTATGTACTATGACTAAATAAGGAGTTACCCTGAACATGAGGTGAAAGGCTGTGGCATAGCCATGCGCAGCACAGAGATTAACTGTCAAGGTAAGGCAGTGCGTGAGAAAGAATATAACCATAATGGGCGACCGTGCGAAGAGTGAAAGTGAATGAGCACGTGTCTGAAAGATAAGATGAGAGGGATTAGATAAGATCGAATGGAACGAAACGTTGAAGTCCGAAAAGTGTCTGTGAAGGTGAGAGAACCGTAATGAACCGTAACATCACCAGGTGAGTTCTCGCTCACCACCACCACTGTTACGATCACTCATTCTTTCCTTCTTTGTCACCTTGTACTAAGTCCTAGTCGCTGGTTCAAGTCCTGCCTAGGCCCCTTATTTCTTACCTTGCTTTAGTCAGCGAACATTCCTTAATGTTCCTTCACCTTCCATGCTTCGTCATCGCTGACTCGTATACTTACCGAGCATGACTCATTCCTATTCGTCATGACTTGTTCTTACGTATTCTGACTTGTTCTATGCCTGCCCTTAACTCATTTCTTCACTTATATAAACCCTCGAGTTTCCTCCTGTAACCCTAACTTAGACCTACGCAATCTAGCTTGGTCATTCCCCGCTTCCTTGAACCCTCTGAGAGTCACCGTCCCACTCTTGAACGGACGCTAGGCCTTAACGTGGACATCCCATCGTTAGGCTACCTTGAAACCCTTGTCTTTGACTAGGCTTTTGTGTCTACGCTTTGACCTACCCGGTACAAGCGTAACAACCACCACCACTCACCTCAAGCACAGCCGCGCGGGCTCAAAGCTTGCCCCACCACCTTCGACCACCCAACTTCTTCGACATGAAAAAACAGCCGGTGAGAGCTCAACAGCCCCGCCGGCTGTCACAGGTGAGTTTCTACTCACCCCATCACCACCACTGGCACCTCTCACCTCGAATACAGCCACTCGGGCTGTTTGCCCCACCACCACCACCACCTCCCACTCGAACTCGAACAATACGGCCGGCGTGGGCTCAACAGCCCTGCCGGCATGACAAGGTTCGTTTTTCCTCAACCCACCACCTCTCACCTCGTATACAGCCATTCAGGCTGTATGCCCCACCATCATATTCCACCTCAACCTCGACACTCGACATCAAAACACGGCCGGCGAGGGCTCGACAGCCCCGTCGGCCTCACGAGGTAAGTTCCCACTCACCCCCACCACATCCACTCACCTCGAACACAGCCGGTCGGTCGTTCGAGCTCGCCGCCACCTCATGCCACCTCCTCACCAACACCTTTTCACTAGCCTCACTGGCTGGCTCGTGCATGCCTTGGGACACCTTGTAGGTAAGCTCATCTACACCATCTCTGCTTCCTCTCTCATCACAATCAACAGCTGTACCTTCCTCCCTGGGTTTGTCCAGCACCACAAGTAAGCTCATTCCCCCACCATCTCTGCTCCCTCTCTCATCACCTCAACAGCTGTACCTTGCTTGATAGCAGTTAGTAGATGTAGTACATGATCTGTAGTAGATAGTGGTCAATAAATTCATTTTCAATCATCATGATTATGTGTGATTTAATAGTAGTGAATGGCCAGTATTATCAGAATATAGTCTGCTAATATGAACACTATTATGACATTATATCTGTTAATTACAATGTCTTTCTGAAGATAATTGTATGGAAATATCAAGATTTTTCAGAAAATCCAGAGAATAACAAGGGGGGGCTACTTATGTTGATAAAATTGGAAGAATTATTAGAAATATGAAGAAATGTCAATAATTGTTGGTATTTGTGAGAATTACTTTGGAAATATCTACTATTCTATACAATTATCCAGGGGAGGGTTTTCCTGATGTTATCGAAAGGATATCTTCGTCCGTCGAAATCCCCTCAAACATCTCCTGTATTCTTTATTCCAAAAAAGGACGGTAAAAAGAGATTAGTTATGGACTATCGTTACGTAAACGAGGGAACTGTCAAGAATGCTTACCCTCTTCCCCTCATTTCCGGACTTATCGACCAGCTCAAAGGAGCTGATATGTTTACTAAAATGGACCTTCGTTGGGGTTACAATAATGTTAGAATAAAAGAAGGCGACGAATGGAAAGCGGCTTTCGTTACTCCATTCGGCGCTTACAAACCAGTTGTTATGTATTTCGGACTTACCAATTCTCTACCTACATTTCAACAGATGTTGAACGATCTGTTTAGCGATCTAAACGGAGTCTTGATTATCTATATTGACGATCTTATGATCTTTACGTTCGGAAAAACTAGAGCACAGCACTTAGAAATAGTTAAAACCGTATTGCAACGTCTCAGAGAGAATGATCTTTACGTAAAACCAGAAAAGTGCAGTTTCGCTGTAAATTCCGTAGATTTCCTGGGAATGGTTATCTCCCAGAAAGGCGTAGAGATGGACACTTCAAAGGTGCAGGCTATTTTGGATTGGCCGGCGCCAACTCAGTTGAAAAGTGTTCAGTCCTTTTTAGGATTGGCTAACTTCTATCGACGCTTCATTCAGGGCTTCGCTGACATTGCTCGTCCCTTGAATGACCTCACCAAAAAGGACACACCATACCGGTGGGGACCGGAGCAACAGCAAGCTTTTGACAAGCTGAAGCAGCAATTCACTACCGCTCCACTTTTAGCATATCCTGACCGCTCTAAAGAAGTCAGAGTAGAAACGGACGCTAGTGATATTGCAACGGGAGCTGTGCTCTCGGTTAAATGTGATGATGGCCTCTGGAGGCCTTGTGCCTTCATTTCCCATTCCTTCAGTTCTGCCGAGAAGAACTACCCAGTTTATGACAAAGAGCTTCTAGCTGTCATTCGGGCTTTGCAGGAATGGAGACATTATCTAATGGGTCGAGAACATTTCGAGATTTGGACAGACCACAAGAATCTCGAATACTGGAAATCTCCCCAAACTCTGAGCCCACGTCAAGCACGCTGGAACGTGTTGCTCTCAGAGTATAATTACTCGATTATTTATAAACCGGGTTCTACAAATGGAAGGGCTGATGCTTTATCCCGTTGAGAAGATCACGGAGAAGCAGATCCCAACCATAACAAAAATATTACAGTACTTCCTGCTTCTGTTTTTATTAATACAGTGACTCTTTCTTCACCTATTTATGACGAAATACAAAATGAATCAGAAAAAATAAAAAATGATACTCTAGATGGCTTCGTTTTTGACGAGGGGTCTATAGTATTTAAAAATGATGAAAACAAGGTTTTTGTACCTATTTCTTTATGTACTAAACTTCTTACAATACTTCATGATTCTCCTATTGGTGGCCACGGAGGTCAAGGACGTACATTACATCTTGTTACTCGATATTTCTCGTGGCCTGGTGTCACAAAAGACGTCAAAACTTACGTAGAACATTGTCAGACGTGCGCCCTCACGAAGGGAAAGTCAACTGCACAAGCTGGCAAATTAATTCCCCTTCCCGTTTCGAAAGAACCATGGAAGGATATATCTATAGACTTTACCACGGGTTTCCCCAAATCACGTGGCTTTGATGCTATTTGTGTAATTGTAGATCGCTTCTCTAAAGAAGTCGAGTTCATACCTTGTAAAAAGACAATTTGTTTGAAAGAACTAGCTATTTTATTTAGAGACAATGTTTGGTGTAGACACGGACTTCCCTCTTCGATTGTTGAAGATCGAGGACCGCAATTTGCATCGGAGTTTACTTCGCAGCTTTGCACCCTTCTAGGAATAGAACAGAAGCTGTCAACCACTTATCACCCCCAAACCGATGGCCAAACGGAGCGTATGAACCAAGAACTCCAGCAGTATCTCCGCGCTTACGTGGCTAAACGTCAAACGGAATGGGCTGAATGGTTGAAGATAGCACAGTTCCATCACAATTCCTCCCTCTCCACTGCTACCGGAACGATTCCCTTTGCTATCACAAAAAACTACTTCCCACGCATGGGATTCGAAGGCGATTCATCTCCGGCTGGTGCATTCTTAGAAAAATGTGGAAAGGCACACAAAGACTCGGAAGTAGAGCAGGCGTTAGAAGAAACTCAGAACCGGATGAAAGAGCAAGCGGACAAGCATCGGTCCGAAGCTCCAGATTATCAAATCGGAGATTTCGTTATGTTATCCACGGACAATCTCAAATTACCTTATCCTTCCAAAAAGATGACGCAGAACTGGATCGGACCTTATCAGATCACGAAGGTCCTTCCCAATGCAGTCACACTAGACTTGCCCAATTCCATGCATATCCATCCCACGGTTAATGTCAAACGGGTCAAACCAGCTAAAGAACCGTTGGAACGGCAACCGGTCCGTCTTCCAGATCCGGTAATAGTCAACCAAGAAGGAGAAGAAGAGTACGAGGTGGATTACGTAGTGAAATCTCAGGTGAAACAAGGACAATTAGAGTACCTGGTTCACTGGAAAGGCTGGGACATATCAGACCGTACATGGGAAAAGGCAGCGCATTTGTCAAATGCACCCGATGTTACGATCACTCATTCTTTCCTTCCCTATTACCTTGTACTAAGTCCTAGTCGCTGGTTCGAGTCCTGCCTAGGCCTCCCATTTCTTACCTTACTTTAGTCAGCGAACATTCTTTAATGTTCTTTCACCTTCCATGCTTCGTCATCGCTGACTCGTATGCTTACCGAGCATGACCCATTCTTATTCGTCATGACTCGTTCTTACATATTCTGACTTGTTCTATGCCTGCCCTTAACTCATTTCTTCACTTATATAAACCCTCGAGTTTCCTCCTGTAACCCTAACTTAGACCTACGCAATCTAGCTTGGTCATTCCCCGCTTCCTTGAACCCTCTGAGAGTCACCGTCCCACTCTTGAACGGACGCTAGGCCTTAACGTGGACATCCCATCGTTAGGCTACCTTGAAACCCTTGTCTTTGACTAGGCTTTTGTGTCTACGCTTTGACCTACCCGGTACAAGCGTAACAAAAGGTCTAAGTTACCCCTGAAGGCTACCTTCGCTGTAGACCTCCACCATTTCCCAACGACCTCGCCTCGACACCTCTCGTTGGGGCCCCCCACGAGAGACCGCTAATCCACAGAACCCCGAATCTTCTGACTCGGGCTCACCTGAAGAGGAAGATCCCTCTAACCCCTACGACACCGCAGATCTTTACGACGAACCAATCACCACCCAAGAGGAACAAGAAGAAACCCTTCACCTCTCCCACGAATTTTCCTCAGCTGTAACCATCCCAAGGTCACCAACACCACCGTCACCGACCCCAATGTCCCGAAGAGCTCCACAGTTCCCTGTGTCGCCTGCTCCCCCACGAACCCCAGCTTTCCCCACTCCTTCCCTTCCCGCACCCGCATTTGCACCAGGAGCGTATCAGATACCCCCTACCTTTGTAAACCCCATGTCGTCCTCCAAACCCACCGAACTCCGCATCGGAGCCCCAGACACCTTTGATGGCTCCTTTGAAAAGAGCACTGCTTGGATGAATTCCATCCAATTCTATCTCACTGTCAATGGTGACGTATACAACACCGACCCCAAGAAGATCGCCTTTGCGCTATCTTACATGTCCAAAGGATCAGCAGCCACTTGGGCCGCCACCTTCCGCCGCAAGGCCATCACCGGCGCTACAGTCACAATGGGAACCTGGGCTCAGTTTATCACTGATTTCGAAACCGCATTCAAACACCACGACACCGTAGGAAACGCCGTCGCCTGGCTCTCCACCAAACGGATGAAACCTCTCAAGAATGGAGAGTATTCTCCCTCCCTCCCAGAATTCATTTCGAGTTTCCAGAATCAAGTCGCCTTATCAGGCATCACCGATAACAACGTCCTAATCGGATACTTTTCCGCAGGCATACCCGTCTCCCTCATGAGGCGAGTCAACAGCATGGACACTGTCCCTACCACGATTGAGGATTGGTACAAACGCACTACCCAGTTCCAGACCCAACATCAGGAAAATACCCCTATACCATAGTGAGCCCTTTGTTGAAATTTTATGCCTTATGTATCTTTTTTATGGTTTTTGACCCTTTTCTGCACAAATGTCCCAAATGGCCAAAAGCAACAAGTCCCCTTATAAAGGGCGTCATTATTGAACCAATTTTCATCAAAAGGAAGATATAAAGCTAGGCTGGCAGTTCATATAGGTCCTTTGTGTTACTATTGCAAAGCCCTTAGACCCTCACTGGCTTTTCCATTTTATGCCATTGTTCACTCTTTAGTCAGATTTGTTCACAAAGTGATAGACATTAAAATGTCAATTTATTTCAATGGCGGCCTCAACAATGTATGTACGCTACTCTACTTGGCCTTGTGGATTGGCCTTGTCCTCCAGTGCCTGGAAATCAAATGTGAATGTAGCAGCTTTCGCCTCTTGGAAACTAATCATGATGGACGTCGTCAGTTTGACAATTTTGACAAAGAATATCACTTACCCGGTATGTTCCTGGATTTTCTTTTGAACCACGTTGGCCAGATAGTTGGGACATTTTGCATTCCACTGTTTCAGCATCTCAAGGTAATACTCGAATCTAATGAAACCATTCAGTCAAGCCTGAGAGTGTGTACGTTTATATACCTTGGGCGGAACACAGAATCGTTGAAGTCCATCACAGTGCCATTGCTCAAGCCAGAAAGAACACATTCGATCTGATAAACAATGTATTACATCAGTTGTGTGAATGGTAGGATGAGCAACACATACGGCAGTGGCGACCAAGGCCAGTTGAGGGATGGGAGCATTGAGGTAAGGATTGGTGGACCCGGTGCCTAAAAGCGTACCCTGGCCTCGTTGTCCCCACCACTGAGCCTTGATGAGTTGGGGGAAAATCGGATGGCTCCATGGGTCACCTTCACAGGTGCGTTCCTTCACACTTTTTCAGAATGACCAGGTATTGCCGGTAAATGTCACTTACCTTGATATTCAACCCGCCGTGCAACATTTTCCCTTGGTCAACCAACCATCTGACCGCCAACAACAACTCTTCCCCCTTCAAATCCCCGGGGAGACCATATGCATGAGGAACGGCGAGTCGTGCTTTGGCAACGAGCTCACCATGGAGCTGGGTAGCTCCTCCCCAAACCTATTTATATGGCGCCATGTAGTTTGTTAGTACAGAATAGACGGTCATATTGATGCTTACATAGTCTATGAGTTGCATCTTCAGTTGTGTGTTGGTCTCCATACCCTTGAAAAAGGTGGAGAGCGTCGAGTCTTTTTTGCTCCCCAGGACCAATGCCTTCCAACAGATCTCCTCCTTCTGAACGCCCATAGGAAATCCGTGAGTGAGTGAGATATACTGGCGAACTAGGCCGTGACCTAGCTTGGCAAGTTTGTTGGTGCTTGGGCATTCGAACGTCCCAAGTTTGACCTTCTGTCCCTTGGATACTGGGACGCCTTTTGATGTGGTATCATTTTTCTTTTCATCGTCTTCTTGCGGCCCTCAAATAATCTGAGTGAGATTCAAGTCAGTATGTTTGTGGAGCTAAGAAAAAACAAATACCTCGTCATTCGCCTTCACCGTCGCCTGGGCTGGAGATGGTGCTTTTGCACCTTCATTGGCATCCCCAGCGTTGACTTGGGCATTGTCCTGTGTATCATGCCCATGTCCATGCTCTCCGGCGTCAGCGTCTTCATCAACTTCGCCTTCCTCCGTATCTTTCTCGCCCACCTCCAAATCATCGCCATCACCAAGTAGCGCATCAAGAAGAGAGAGAGAAACCTCTCCCCGGGCCTTTCTGCGCTGTTTGACACGGGGGGATGATTGTGCGTCCTCACCGTCAGCGTCCTCTTGGCTGGTCTCAGCTTCCTCTTGAGCGAGATGCCGTGCCACCCTCTTGCGAGTAGCTGGCCGGCATGCTGAGCATGTATTTGTATCGTACATGGATACTTACCTCGTTTTTCCTCCTCTAGTAATGCAGCTGCTGCTGCCGCTTTCTCTTTCTGCTCCAGTTTTTTCACAGCCTTGGCCTCTGCGGGACTCAGTGGGCTCGGTGAGTTGCGTCGTTTACCTCTCTGACGTTTAGAAGGCTGCGCAGGAGGGGGAGGGGAAAGTGAAGGGCTAGCGGGGCGTTTCTTGCCACGGGTCTCTTTTCTAGTCTGAGGGCCTGCCATGTTGTTGGTAAGTGTATGTTGTAGAGGGGGTTGAAGTGGATTGATGAGAAAAGAATGAAGGGAACTCTCGCCGTAGCGTTATATTATACATGCAGGGAGGCCTGGACCCAACGGCGATCAGAAGACCAGTGTAGATCTGGAACCTAAGGGGTATTGAATGGAAAACTATTTCCGGCGTCATCGGAGGTACGCGCGCCTAGCTCACTGAGACAGAAACAAAAAATGACACCAAGTCAACGATTAATCATCAAAGATACAATGGACTAGACTTAAGTACTCTGAGTCTAGTGGAAAAAGTCGCTGAAGGACCAACCGTTCTTGTTCTCCTTCCACCGATCAAACGCCCGATCGCTTTGAAACACGAATGATGCCCTAGTGCCCTCGTAGTAGAGATTCAAGTGGGTTGTGCTGTCAGACCGGAAGGCCGCGAAATCCCCATTTCCCATCTCTACCACCAAACCCGGCTCTTTGAGGGCAAGCCCACCGCCAATGAAATTGCCAATGGCAAGTACCAGGCAAAGGCTCTTGTCGCCGACGTCGCGGTGGCCTTGCGTGCACACGTTGATATTGAGCACGAATGAAATGAACGGCGAGACCAGACTTCCTGGCTGTCCCGGAAGGGACTCCACGATCTCTATCATCGCCTTGTACTCTGCAGGCAGGTTCAAGCGTAACTGTTGGTTTCAGAGTTTTAGTTTATCCTTATCGACGAATGTGACTTACCACGTCTTCAATCCACACAAATACATCTTTGAAAGCCATGGAGAGATCGTCATAAAGCTGTTTGTTCTGGTTGAAATCCCGGGACATGTAGGGCAGAAACTGCCATGTGTTCGTACGCGAGATGTCCGTTCGCTCAAGCTCATGAGGGTGGACAGCACTCGGTGTTCCTTCTCCCTAAGCAGCCAAAATCCGTCGTCAAGATCAATACTAGTGTCTAGTCACTCACATTGGTCGTGTATCGATTATACCAGGAGAAGTGCAGGCAGCGGAAGGGTGCGCCATCTCTGCTGTTGCGGTGTTGCCAAAGATTGTCATCGTCCAGACAGGCGGAGAGTTTGGCCGCAAGATTTTCTTTTAGCCGCATGGGCATGGCGTTACAAATGAAAACCATCAGGCTTCCATCACCGTTGCGTATGTCAAGTGCTCTGATGTTCAGCGTTAGAGAGTACAGGTGAGTCATATAATTCACTTACCCTTCGAAAGAGGTCGTTGGAATGCAGATGTATTCATTGGGCTGCTTCTTATAGCCCTTGGGGTAGAAGTCCTCCAGCTTGGAATGAAGGGGGTTTAACACCTAGCAATCGACTCCCAACTGAGCCTACTTACTAGGGTCGCGAGGTGCAGCGGATCCTGGACTGCTGTTCCCTTAGCTGCCGCCTCTCTTTGCATATCTGTCCAGATCGTGTTTCGGGCTCGATGCTTGGCACTGCATGGATTGAGTCGATTGACGGAGGACTTGGGATCAAATGTAGTCGGCATCTTGATGACCGGAAACTGCAGGTCCGGGAGAGGGGAGGGGCGCATCTGAGGAGATCCTGGCAGTGCCAGTGAAGACGTCGGTGTTGGTTTCGGCGTTGGCAACGGATGTGTAGAGGAGGAACTGCCGGATTGTAACACTTGGACAGGTGATAGACCTTGCAGAACTTCGTGGGATAGTACAAGAACGGCCACATCCACATTGACCTCAGCCGTGCATGCCGCCCAAGCACTCAGCTTGCTGCGCTTCGGTAATACAAAAGCTCTATTGAAGTTACCTCGTGAGCCTGCTTCTTATCGTGGACAAATCGATCAACTTACTCCTGCCGCAGACTGTCGAACAGTCTATCTGATACATTCAAATCTCCACCGTCCACCAGACCCAGGTTGTTTAGCTCCAGCATAAGCGGAAGTTCTTTGCGCATTTGGGCGATAGTGGGGATTATGGAAGCGATGATGAGCTGTCTTAATGCTAAAACACACCCAGAGTCAGGACATCAATGGCGTTCCACATCCAAGGAGATACTCACCGGGTTTGGCCATGCTAGGTTTTCTCAACATCTCTCCAGCGGAATATGCAATCTGGTGGGTGGTCTTGGAGACTTCGAAGCGGAGGTTTAGGCCAGCGATGAGAACCAGAAGGTAGGTAGTATCGCCTGCAGCAAGCCGGGTGAATCGCTTGCCGAACGCAATCCACTCCGTGAATGTTCGTGCTGCTGGAGCATATGGTAGGTGGGCAATACGTTGCTCATGCAAC
>JBBPTG010000347.1:0-21880 GCA_038093975.1 Chalciporus piperatus | reverse complement strand
GCTACAGCGTCATCGCTAAAATTAACCGCGGCTACCTGTGACACCCCGTGACGCGTGATGGATGGGGGGCCCGCCGCACGAAATGCACCAGACGTTATGGAGACGTTTCTGTACCGATAGCTTGAAACTCAGCTGTCACCATAACGGCTGGTACCGAGACTAGTGCATTTCGTGCGGCGGGCCCCCCATCCATCACGCGTCACGGGGTGTCACAGGTAGCCGCGGTTAATTTTAGCGATGACGCTGTAGCGTACCGTCGTAATCTAATCACTGCGAGTCTGCTCGAACCATGTCCTCCCATTCAGCACACGAAGATCGCAATTTCTGGGCTGATCTCTTGACACGAGATGATGATGATGACGACTACGACACTGATCTCGAATCTGAACCACCCCCGAGCCCCCAATCACGTTCTCGCTCACCTTCAGTTTCTTCGGACGCGCACACGGACACGGACACGGTCGCGAACGAGCCCGTCGAAACACCATCAGCCTTGGCCACTAAAGTCAAGCAGGTACTTGCTCAAATGTCCGCTCTCGGCCTAACCCTGCCCCAATTTCTTCACGCAGTCAGTTGGGGGGATGCTGACTGTGTCAAAGACCCACAAGTTCGTGGTGCGCGCACGGCACTGATGAGCAGTAGCAAGCTCCCGACCATTTTGCGTAATTGGTGGAAACCTCCCCGCTCAACTGCGTCTCACAAATCCCGGTCGAAGGCAGCACGGAGCACTATGGAGGCTTTCGCTCTGCAATGCCTTCGCGAAGTGCTCGATCGTGAACTCGATGATGTCGCGACCATGATGAAGACCCCAGATGATGTCTCCGAGGAGTTTTACACGAGCACCACATTTGCCGACCTCGCTGAGGACGTCGAAGCCACTGCGCCAATCTTGTGGTCACTTCTACGCCGGTCGGCGTACACGGAGAAGCAGGAGCGACGGAACAGCAGGAAAAATCCGACGAAGGTATGCGTATTATGCTAGCATCTGCGGGAGTACTACCCAAACACATTCCCTTCATAGATTGTTCTTCTCGTAGTCGCTATCTTATGCTACACCCGTAGCCATCATTCCAATCGTCTCCAAAAGTTATTCGCCATCTATCTAAAGTTCCGTGGCCTCTCCGCCAAGGCCTTCGACACCCTGCATGCTCTGGCCATCACGATGAGCCACAAATGGACAGCAAATCATGTCTCGAAGCTCTCCGCAGCTGCAATGAAAGAAGTCACAGAACTCAAGGCACTCTTTCCGTGGCTTGTCTCCTATGACAATATCAATATCCCTTTCAAAGTCTTCTCTCAGCGGCTCGACAACAAAGATAAATTCAGTAGTGGCGTCGCTGCGACTGTCTATATCAAACGTCAGGCTGATCACCTGGATGCAGACATCAACAAGGCTCTCCAAGAGTATCGAGATAGAGGCATGCAAGACTCGCTCACGACCCATGATATCTTCATGATCAGTCAACAATCCTATCCTCACGTGTATCGCCATTCCATTTACGCTGTTCTTCGCATCCTCCTAGACTCCCCTGAATTCAATCTCAAGACGTACGAGGGTCGTGACAATCCATTGTTGTCTCCACCATCCCCAGTACATGCACTACCTTGTGGTCCCGAGCATGCTACTCAGCAGTATTTGCTTGGCTCTGTCAATATCCCTGAGCAAAGCTATGCTGATAATGAGCGTGTAGTTGATGAAATCCTACGCCAGCTAGGTCTCACGGGATCTACCGAGAAGGAAAGTCGTCTGGCAAGGGAGAAGGTGGTTGCATGGTTGGGTGACCAGCTCACTGTTGACCGACTTCGAGGCTTGTTCAAGTATCGATCTCAAGATGCAAACTCCTTCGATCGCCTTGATTGGATGGTATTGGTGTTTGGATGGTTACACTTGCAGATGGCCTTTGCGAACTCACTTCACAAGCAGTACCTTGGCACAGCAGCAGGTCGTGGCTTGCAGCAGGCATTCACTCTTTTGGGTCGCAAGGGTTTGCACACTGTAGCAACTGCAGGACCCTTTCACCATCACCTTGAAGAAGCATTGTATCATGTCGCAGAGGCTCATATCCGGGAAGACTGGCTCATTGTTGGCGAAGTCCAGGATCTTGCTGAGTTGCGCAAACGCACTCCTGAGGAGCTTCATTCTTTGGCGAAGAAGTTGGTTGAAGAACACGCATCAAGTGAGGCACTTGACAAACTGCAAAGCTATGAGGAGGAGGAACAAGATGAGGTCAAGTTTCAGACTGTTCAATGGAATCGTGATGTCCTTCACTATATCCTCCTTGACCAGGCCATCAAACATGGAGATGTTGGCCTCATGGAAGCAATGCTGCCTACTCTACTCTATCGATTTGTGGGTGGTGGAAACAGCAAGTATGCCATTGAAGTGTTGGAGCTACTTCAGGGCCTTCACAAGGAATGGCCACCTGCCATACGGTCAGTTTGATATTAATCTCACTGCTGTTATAGTTTGATTCTCTCCCTTAGCAAATTTGTACGGGAGCATTGTTTGTTGGTGAACTTCGCAGGCAAGAGAGACACTTTCTTGCCAGTTGACATGGCTCAAGAGCACAACATCAAAGACATCAAGGTGAGCTTCCTGCTGTGAATGTGGATGGGCTCAATCTGATCTATTATCTAGGTGACATATAGATCCGAAGGCCCATATGCGCAATGGGAATATTTTAAGAAACTCCATCCTGCACTTCGAGTCATCAATCTCCTTGGAAAGCATATGGAACAAGAATTCAATACTGCCACTCGTGGCTTGAAGCACGGAGCACCAAAGAAGGATGCTGATGTGAAGCTGCTCCAGGACTCTTATCATACAGCCAAAATCCATGAGTATATTGAAGGACGCACTCATGTCGGATCGAAGAAGGATAGGTACAGTGACTACATTTTGAACGGCTCCGTCAAACTACAGACTGCAACTACACTATTCAATTGGGTGGCTGGCCGAAGCTTCCGCCGTTCACGTATGGAAGACTGGGGGGATGTTAGTGATAGCAGCAGCGAGGAAGTAACTAGTACAAACTTATTATCCGGCTCATCAGGATGATGAGCCCGACGGAGAGGCGGACTTGAATATAGTGGCATTGCATCATGTTCGAACAACGGACGCACACTATGGTTCCAGAATCGTTGCGGAGGCAGGGTTGAAAGGTGCGACGGTGTGGCTGTCGGAGTGAGCGGAAAGTACTCAGCAGAGGGTAGAAGGTGCCGGGGTGTTTCAAATGAGGTGTAAACAAGGTTTTCGCACACGGCGTGCTGAGTCGAACTGAGCGGGTAGGTTGCCGAAGGAATCATGTAAGGTGGTGTGCTGAATTGTTGATGAGAGCGTGCGCGCACGTCAGGAGTTGCAGGTGGGGTGTACATGTCGTTTCCGTGCGAGAATGGGAGTGGAAGCAATGCTGGTGTTGGACGGAAAGCTGCGAGGGGTGTGTAGCCATTGAGCGGATGATCTGGTGGTGCGGGACGAGCGAATGTCATAGCGGGAACGAACGCGCGGGCCTGACGAGTGTCTTGGGCAAACGAAGTAGACCAAATTGGTTGTGCACGGTCTCCGTGGCCAAAGGCGACCCCGGCGTGCTGCGGAGTTGTCGTACTCATTGGTAGTGAGTGCTAGACGTGAAAATCAAGATTAGCATACCGTGGAATCGAGATAACGAGTCCGAAAGACTTACCGGGAGCACATCGAAGTGCGACGAGCGCCGTGAATCGTCGGGAAGGGGGGAAAAGGCTCCACCATGCCTTGGAACGAACGGGCGTGACTGACGAGTGTCTAGCGGAACGGGAGTAGACGGAATTGGTCGTGGACGGTCCGCGGAGCCAAAAACGACGCCGACGTGCTGTGGAGTCGTTGTACTCGTTGGTAGTGAGTGCTAGACGTGAAAACAAAGATTAGTGTAAGGCGGAATGGAGTTAACGAGTCCAAACGACTTACCTGCAGTATATTGAAGTGCGACGAGGGGCGTGGATCGTCGGGAAGGGGCGGAAAGGGTCCACCATGCCTTGGATTCATCTCAGGAATGTATGGAAACAGGAGGTGATTGGAACGAGCGTCTTCGGAAGCAGCAGCGGATGGGATTTCTCGGGCATGGTCGCCGGAGCTAAAGACGACTCCAGCGTGCTGTGGAGTCGTTGTACTCGCCCGTACTGAGTTCTAGACGTCAAAGTTGAGATTAGCGTACGGCGGAATGGAGAGAACGAGTCCGAACGACTTACCTGCAGCACGTTGAAGTGCGATGAGCCAACCAGTGGCTCATCAACTCGCGGAGGGATGGCAGCAGCTGAGGACGCTGCCTTCGATGCTCGTTTGGCCTCTCGTTTGCTCTGACGCACCGCTTCATCTGCCTCCTTATGTGACCGATCGACCTCACGCAAAACCTGGAGGACAGATTCGCCGTGCTCTTCCAAGAGCATCCAGGGCTTCTTGAAGGTGGCGGCGATGTCGGCAACAGTCTGGATGCGTGCGTTTGACGCTAAAGTGGTCAGGAAGGTGTCGGGAAGGATGGTGGCGGCAGTGAATGGGCTTGGGGAGTACAGGCTCAGTTTGGTTTTGACACGCCATTGCAGCAACGCTGCGCGAGCGTCTTTGAGATGGGTGGAACGGCGAATGGATGGCCCGCGAGGTTTTTTAATGTCTTCTTCCGGGGGCTCGTCAACATTGAGTGTAGTGGTGGTAATTGCAAAGTTGCTGGCCATCGACCGTTTGCGATTGAGGTTGGGTGACTTGCTGGGTGAGCTGTGAGGACTGTTTGGTTGAGTATTACTAACCGGCGTTTGCGGTCGGCTAATGACCACTACACAATGGTCGCAACACAGTCCAGTTGGCTCTATGATGCTAGTAGTAAGTCAGTAAACCTCGCTCGTGTCAAGACAACTCACCTTTCCTAGGTTTAGGATTGTCAAAATACTTGTCTGAGAAGTCTCGTCGGCAGTCACTTGTCTCAATCCAGCCCCGCATGACTGGATCAACATTCTTCTTCCAAACTCGACTCGCAGCCTCATCTTCGGAGCCGGAGTCGCTTTCGGACGACGAAGACAATACATCTACATTACGGCCAGTCTTTCGGCGCTTCTTCGGCTTTTTTTGTTGCTGGAACATGGATTGTTCAACGAGCAACACTGCTCGTGCTTGCAAGTCAGGCGAACGACCCGCACGACCCGCACGTTGAGTCCACACCTCAAGCGAAGACGGAACTCCGAACTGAATCACCAGTTCAATATCTGGGATATCAGCTCCCTAGGCAATCAAGTCAGCTCGAGAGCAACTATATATTACACTGACTCTTACCATCCCTGCAGCCTCGGTTGCCACCAATATCATGATACTGCTCTTCCGAAAGAGTTTAAGTGCCCGTTTCTTCGATCGCGCGCTGCGTAACGAATGGAAGATGTCGATGTATGAGGAGCAAGAGACAGGTAGGTGTTGGCGAAGAAACCGATGGATTTCGTGAGTCTGGAGGATTGAATTCGTGAAGATAATCATTTTCGTAAGGTTGTCCGGGCCCGCGATACCTTCAGCAACGAGACCGAGAAGTGCAGGATAGTCGCGCGAATTTTTTATCGAGTGGACAGCAGGGGTAATATTGGGACGGTCATTGCCCAAATTGATGAACAATGACAAGGTAGGATTAATATGCAGCTTACGACGAATCTCTTGGAGTGCTGATGGCGAAATTGTTGCTGACGTTGCTAGAATAGGTATGTTGGGTGGCATGAAAGACCGAAGGTCTCCAAGCTTGCCATAGGTGGTTCGAAAGTCACCACCCCACTGCGAGATGCAGTGAGCCTCGTCAATAACCACAGCAAGCAGATTTTGAGTAAATCTGGCTGACTTGAGCAGCTCACGAAACCCATCGTGCTCAAGGCACATCTCGGGGCCGATCAGGATGGCTTGGTAGCAGTGCTGCTTTAGGTCCTGGATTTGAATATAATTGAGTTTACCGAGACCGTGATAAGGTAAGGAGTATATACTTTTTTGAGTTTCGCAGACCAAGTGTCTCCATTCACATCAACAGCAGATATTCCCATTTTTTTAAATCGTTGTTTCTGTGGATAAAGGTAAACTGCATTTCACGACTCGGAGGCAAGGAGTATAGCCACCTGGTCTCGTTGAAGAGCTTTCAGTGGTGAGAGGATCAAGATCATTTTTTCTTTGTTCTGTAGTAGTGGCATCGTGAATGGCAATGTCTTGCCCGCCCCTGTACCTGCAACAACAACTGCATCGAGACCGAGCAAGAGAGCTTCGGCAGTGTCGAGCTGCCAAGGGTATGGAACTTTGCCATCACATCTTTCACTGACGAGGTCGGAAATTTCTTTCCGAGTCTTTTCTGAGTCATACTGATTTTTTCGTGTGGCATTGGCACGTGCACGGACAAGGGGATCCTCATCCTGTGGTTGGTCTGGCTCGGGATCATCAGGAGAGGGAACAGGGGGCATAGAGAATCGGGAAAGAAGCCTTCTGTAGTAGGCAATCACGGTACATAGTCCTAATCGAGAGCGAGACAGACACGTTGAATACTGATTACATCATCCGAAATCGAGCGAGCGTGACAACATGGGGGGCCTGCCACACGAAATGCACCAGACGTTATGGAGCAGTTTCCGTCGTGCTGTTTTCAACCTCCGCTCCAAACCGTCTAACCTCCGCTCCAAACCGTCTGGACCCGAGACTAGAAATGCACCAGACGTTATGGAGACGTTTCTGTACCGATAGCTTGAAACTCAGCTGTCACCATAACGGCTGGTACCGAGACTAATTAGCTGGTATTGCATTCCCACATATGTGTTCTGAATTTAGGATGACAGCTGGAGCCTGGATCCAAGACATTACAGCTTCTGGAGCTGGATTCAAAATATCAGACTTAGGCTGTCGAGGATTGCTCCGTCACTCACAGTGAGAGCCAAGCGCCTTGAAGTGCATGCCAGTGGAAGCCAACTGATCCAAAATACTCAGGTCCCGTTTCAACGCAGGTGACTGCAATTCGGGTGTCCAACGCAAACGCATTAAAGTTCGAGATGCTTGTCCCAGCAGAGTGCATCCACACCACGAGCAGGCTGTACTGGTGCCGTGGCAGATATGTGAACGCTAACTGGTGCAGTCTTTCCTTTTCGAATCCGGGGATCTTGTGGTCTTGTGACGACTGCTCGACCAGTGACTGAATCCGCGCACTCAGCGTGTCCGCCTATGTTAGCCCCAACTACATGGGCAGTCGATCGCTCTTCCTATTCAGTGTGCGTAACATTGCACGACCAGTTCAAGGAGGGGGTCACTCCTCAATCCAAAGGATTCGAAGGATCGTCAGGCTGCTACCGACTATTATTCCGTCGGTAACATGTCAACCTTGCCCCACAATGCGGTGCCCTGATCTTCGATTCTTTCTTCACAAGGGTTCAGGCACTAAAGCTCATGTGAAGTTCGATACGGACGCACAACACCCCAGACACCCGGTCCGCGTGGTGGATCGCGTGTTCTATCTAGACGCTCAAACATAAGGGGATTCGCTCGACCCAAACCACCAAATTTGTCTTGAATTCATCCGATTTCTGCCAAGCTCGACCCTGAGTATACTCAAGCAGTCACGAGGCAAGGGGCTACGACCCGTGGGCTGAAGATATATAAGACCACCCTGTTTATCTGCTGAGGTGGAGTGGTGGTTCACTTCATCTCCACTATCCCTTCGCTGTTACCCACTTCTCAACAACCACCATGTCGGTCGAGGAGAAGAAGAAGTCCGAGTCATTCCACGAACATGCCGTCGGAGTCCAGCCAGACGATGACGACTTTATCCTGCTGAGAGAAGATAACCGAAAGGCAGCCGAACGTCGTCTTCTCCGTAAACTCGACTGGAGGCTGATGCCTACTGTCGTCATCATCTACATCATGAATTATATCGATGTAAGTGTCCATCTTTGATTCATTAACGATCTAATGTCTCCTCGTACTTAGCGTGTAGCCGTCACTGCGGCTAGACTCAAGGGTTTAGAGACGGATCTCAACCTATCAGGTAATATCATACGCAACATATTAAACCACTATTGATATTATTTCAGACGTTCAATACGAAAGTGTTCTCGCTATTCTATATGCCTCTTACTCCCCTATGCAGATCCCCTCCAACATGGTGTGTACTTCGAAATGTTCGCTCTTGACGTCCCTCATCGCACTAATAATTACCTTAGATCTTAGGCTACATTTCAAGGTCAGTATCATCGATAGATTTACGTCACGCATACTGACCGGGCCTGCATCGCACGCATAAAGACCGTCATTGTACATCGGGTCTTGTGTTGTGGGTTGGGGGCTAACAAGTGCATTGACTGGAGTTCGTCACGTCTTTGTTAAAATCGGTTCCTACTTGTAATAACATTTTCAACAGGTCAGCACCAATTTTGCTGGCATAATGGCTTGTCGTGTTTTCATCGGACTTCCTGAGGTAATGCATCTCAATCGTCCATTCCAATTTTTGACTTAGCTTTCTTCGCAATAGGCGGCCTTCTATCCTGGATGCATGTATTTGTTGTCAAGATGGTACACGAAAAGGGTGAGTTTGAATCCCCCATCCGCGTTTATTGCTCCTATGCTTGAATCTCCACAGGAATTGGCACTGCGTTCCGCCGTCTTCTACGTCGGACTGTTGATCTCTAACGCATTTGGAAGTGTGCGTGCACTGTCTCCCTGAGAGTATTCCCAACTCTTATTTGTTACCAGCTCATAGCGGCTGGCATTCTTGGAACCATGCAAGGTAAACTAGGAGTTGCGGCATGGAGATGGTATGTATTATGATAGTCCTTGTAATACTCTTTCTCATCCATCTACTTACAGGTTGTTTTATATTGAGGTGCATCCTGACCTCTGAGCTTCTGTCGAGTCTCTGACGTTCTCTCTTACATAGGGTGCCATCACGATGTTCTTGGGATTTCTGACAATGTGCGTGGTTCACTCCTCGATTCTTGGCTATCATGTTTCGGAAATTAAATCTTTCTCTTGTGACTGTCCAGGTGGCTTCTCCCGGACTTGGTGAGTGTCTATCTTTAAAGGCGAGACTGTGGACATGTTTTGACCTACTGCTGAAATTGACAGCCTTATAATACTCGGTGGTTGTCTGCTCCCGAGCGCCGCTTAGCACAAGTCAGACTTGCAGAAGATACAGGAGAGGCAGATCAAAACGATGCCAATGCTAGGTGGGTTCCAACTGCAAACCTCGCACACTCCGTTACTCATTAGATGATCCTCCGTATTGGCGTGAATTCACATCCAAAATTCGTGCCCGCAGCTTCTGGGATGGCTTCGTACTCGCTATCCGCGACGTCAAAGTTTGGCTCTTCATGCTGCTGGCTTTGGCTCAGCTCGTGGGTCTAGGTTTTATCAACTTCTTCCCCACGTGAGTTCCTCACTTCTACATATCGTATCGATGCTCATGAGACGGATTTATAGTTTGACCCAAACCCTTGGGTACAGCACAACGGTTACCCTCCTGATGGCTGCGTGAGTGTATTAACGAGCGCGAAGCTCCTTATTGCTTACATCTCGACGCAGTCCTCCGTGGGTTTTTGGATCGTTACTGTGCGTACTCAACGCCTGGCACTGCGGTGAGTAATTCGAATGAGAGGTTGAGCGTAGATTGAAATGCTACACAGACAAAACCGGAGATCGTTACTTCCACATCGCGCCATGGTGGTGGTCCGTGATTGTAGGGTACATCATCGGTCTGTCCACCATGTCGACCGGAGGAAGGTATTTCTCGTTGTTCCTTATGACGACTGGCTATTGTGGTGTGTAAGAATCCCAGAGCCTTTTTCGGCGTTCTCAGTCTGTCATATAGGCTTTGCGTTGACGTTGACCTGGGTCTCGAGTGCGATACCTCGCCCACCTGCGAAGAGATCCGTGGCGATGGGCTTGGTGAATGGCTTTGGGAACCTTGGGAATATGTGCGTTGTCTTTCCATGCGGTGGAATGTTTCTCATTTTCTACTGCAGGTCCTCGTCGTTCTTCTGGAAATCAGCTTGGGGCCCTAAGTATCACCAGTCCATGGTCATCTCAATCGCCGGACTAGCGTTCGCGACCGTATTGGGTTACTGTAAGTGCAAGCTCAGCGCTCGTTTTGTCTGTCTCAACACTGGCACTTCCTTACTTCTTTTTCTAGTCATTCGTTACTTGTTGATACGCGAGAACAGGCAGATGGAACGCATGGAAATGGAGCTCATGAATGGTCCCGAGGGTGACCGTATCAAAGAGGCGGCGAGGCTTGAGGGTATCACTTTGGAGGAAGCGATTCATCGTCGCAAGGGATTCCGTTACCTTTACTAACCGCTTCCAAATCATGCTCGATTATGGACTCCGTTTTTTGATTGTACGATATGTAAAGTTGTTACTTTGTCTATTGAATAGCTCAGGCTGCTTGAGCTCCTGATCCGGAGGTTGGCAAGGTGTGGAGAACTGGCGTCGACCGTGGCATGATTCAGACAAGTTTGAGATTTTTCCTCATTTTTCACTGATTTTTCCGGACAATGCTACACATCATCATCTGCCACTACAACTCATTTTCATGATCGGGATCAGCTATTACCGGCTTTTAGTCTCTGGCCCAGGCGGTAGACGCCCTCAAACTTCGGGATGTGTAGCCATCATTCATAGCGAAGTTTTCGGAGTCCGAGTCCAGGGAGTCCGAGTCGCTCACTGAGTCACTCTCGGCCGTCGCCTGGGCCTGCAACTTGCAGGGCTCAGCCTAAACATGTACATGTGCCACCCATCACGATAAAGGTAAACAACACCTGCTGCATATCTATATCAGCTGTGGCTCATTCCAACGTCCGAGAGGAACGCGAGTAACAAGGTGACCTCGTCTATTCGCCTGGTCGTGAAGTGAATACTAATCGAATCGCACTCCCCTGCTCATCACCAGATGTCCCATCCTCTTTTCTATCCCGGAATAACGTTTTTCTATCCGATTGGAAACACCTCTGCTGTGCGACTCACTGAACACTTGCCACCTGAACAACCAGCAAGTATATTGCTCCTGGCATGCGGTGATCCTAGACACATCCTGTACACCGTTTATACACACGAGACTGGCTGTGACGTTGGTGAGCCCGCCTTTATTCATTTCTTCTGCATGTCAACCTGACTGCAGCAGAGCACCAAAAATTGGACGTAACTTGCTGCGATATTGAAGCTGCGGTTCTCGGTAAGCGCATTATCCCTTTGAAACTTTCATATCTGATTATTCGGTTTCGCTAGCACGCAACGCGTTGCTCTTCACACTTTTGGCTGATGATGGCGCTCAGCAGAGGTTGGACCTCATCTGGAACATCTTCTACCACTTCATGCTCGACCAATCATCACTGTCTTTGCTTGTAGAGCAGTGCCGAAAGCTCGTGACGCTCGCGAAAGATCTTGAATCGTGGAAAGCAGGCCCTTATGCGCATTTTCTGTTGGTGTGCGACGAGCACACCCTCTCCCAACTTCGTCGATTCTGGGGCCTATACATTGCAACAGCGGAGTACGACGAGGACCATCGCAAACGGTTCAGGAAAAGCTTCCTTGACGGGATGAAAGAAATGAAGGACAAACTCGCCACAGGTTGGGTTGTGACGTCAAGTCGTTCAGCAGGACCTCTCCTTCATCTCGCGCCGAAAGTGGTCGCCGAGCAATTTCGCAACTTCTGGTCCACAGGGGTCACCAACGATGGCCTACATAGCACGGAGCAGGCTACCCTTGTTAACCCGACCTTCGGCTTCTCGGCTGCCGGAGAGAAGTTTTCCGTCCACTATGGAGTGGACCCTGTTGCAGGATTTCATCTTGCGGAGGTTTTCGCGAACCCTTCAAGTTATGGTCAGACTGACGCTATCCTCGCCCAGAAAGTGGTACAAGCCGCACGCAGCCAATTCGCTCAGTGGTGCACTGCGGTCGTCGGGCTTTTGCATGGCTCTACGACATCATCAAACCTTGTCATTCGACTGTTCGCCGGCGATGCACTGATGTTATGCCAAGCCTTCTGCCACGTCAATTCTTGCGGTGTCACTGCTACTCCAATCCCGATCTCGCCATGGAAATCCACGAGGATAGAGTTCGAGGATCAATACACAGCAAGCGCGCCTACCCCTGCTCCTACGATGTTTAACGTAATCCACACGTCCAACCTCTCTGATCACGTCGGCATCCTCAATCTACTATTAGTCACAACACCCATCCTCTCCAAGTCCCCTTCTGCGACATTGTATACCGAGGCTCTCTTGTCCTCAGGAGAATCGCCTTCGACGGGAATCTTGGAACAGCTTTGCGGAGACGTGCAAACGATTTCGCTTCTCCTTGGGATTGTACCTTCAGCTGTACTCTCTCAGTTTACGACACGTTCGAATGTTCATGAAAGTCTCCTCCAAGTTCTCAACCCATCTGCAACGCAATATTATCATCACTTTGCCTGGAAATCCATTGTCGGCGAATACCCATTGTCATTCGCGCCAGATCAACTCGTTCAACTCCTTTTCTCAGTCTATCTCAAGATGTTTTCCGATGAAAACATTGCTCGTCAGAGGCAAATGATGTCCACATCTCTCACCCGCGCAGTCCAAGAGGTGACCCTCATACACTACACTCGTCGCAGCTTCGTACAGCTGTTGAGCCATGTCAAGTCTCGCGTTCGAGAAAACTGGAATCTGGTCATGGAGAGGTTCGACGCTCAGCTCGCCGGCGACTCTAGCTTGATATTAGGATCCAACTTCTACCAAGAGATGTGTTGCTACTTCCACCTCTTGGATGTCGTCACCTTCACCTCTATGGAGCAGCGGTACATCAACGAGCTGCGCGACAAGGAGAAGTCAACTATCTTCAGAGACTGGGAGACCATCCCAGCTGTAGTCACGGTCGTACTTGTTGTTCCTAGGCACAAGATCACAGCTGTCGAATATGAACTTCGCAAGGCAGGAACGCCCATCCTCCTTTGCGAAATCCGCAATCCGAGCTTATGGAACATGTTCGCTCACGTATCTGCGGCCTACGGCAAGCTCAAGACTACTGGTGCGGGTCAAAAGAAACTCGCGATCATCATGCCCGACGAGGAGGGCGAATTGGCATCCTCTCTAGTTGTTTTCTTCTCCGTCCCGTCGAGCTCATTGATGTTGTCCTCCAATGCCATGGTTGGGTTAAGGACCCGCCCTAACCCACGCATATCTCGTTCCTCGCCGCTAATAGAAGCCATCTTCGAATCAAGGCTAGAGGATTCGCAACAAGTTCACATACTCGCCGAACCTCCTCGCCCACCCAATACCCCGCCAACTACCACGCATACACGCACCCAGCCAACCCTAGAGAGCGACAATACGTTCAATGTAGAGATGGATGCCTCTTGCACGAAGATCCGTTCATTCACGCTTCGCGTGGATATTGAGGACATGATTGGTCAAGCTTCGCTAGCTGCAGGGTCGCCTGTCAAGATCGAGCAGACCTCCGCCCATGGAGCGCGTTTGTGCATCGACAAGTACTCGAAGGCGCTCTGCTTCCCACTCCCAGTGGACGCAAGAAATACAAAACTCCGTGTCGCTCGGAAGTCGATGTTCGTCGAGGTTGGTGGATATTATTGTTTCGTGAATCTGGCAGAGACTAACTACTACCAGGTCATTGCGCCTTTGGCGATGTGCATGGGTATCCAGAGCGAGCGTTCTATCGCGAACAGATTTATCACGGGGCTGGAGGCGAACGTCCCATTCTACTGGAATGTTCACCGAGTAAACGTCGATCGTTGTCCGTTGATCACGACATCCGACCCAGGCGCATTGAAATGGCTTGTACCTCATGTATCGTTTATGTTCTCGGAAAGAGAGCGCGGCATGCGCGACAAGAAAGTGTCTATAAAGGACACCCTCTTCAACCTGAAAGATTCCCTTCATACTCTTCTGCTTTCCGCTGCTGGGGTTAATGGTGACCGATCCCGGTCTGTCTTCGGCTTGCACAATGCATCCACTGAAGAATTCCTCGCCTTCATCTTCGTCTCGGCTCTCCATTTAGACGTCGGATCCCACACGGTCGTCGCCGACGCTTGGGTAACTCCAGGAACGATGACGATTCAGAATCTCCTCAAAGAACATAACGTGTCTAACGTCATCGCCATCAAACTAGACTCGGACGAGTCAGAGGCATGGCGCCACCTTCTTCCGCTACTCATCGAGCGGTGCCGCACCTGGGTACACCAATCTTCTTGCGAGTATCCGTCGCAAGGAACAATTCCATTGGATCCAGACGCTGGCGCGGATGCGGAAAAGTCTCCTTTCTGCTCCTGTGGTGTTGGCATTGGGACCAAAACGTTTCCGAAGCACCTTGCCGCGATTGCACCCTATGCGACCCGAGTGGCCATCAGCCCATTGTTCCCAGTCTCATTTCTGGAGAAGCTGGGACCGGCGTCGACGCTGAATACGGTTGCGGAACCCAAGACGGAACCGAACAAATGTAGAGCGTGCGGGAAGCAAGGTTCGCGTGTTTGTGGCAAGTGTAAAGGTGTAAGATATTGTTCGAGGGAGTGTCAGTTGAAGGATTGGAAAGTCCACAAGAAGAATTGCGCGTGAGCCGTGATGGAAGGCGGGCGTTGTCGGAAGGATACCGAGGGCGTTCAACCTCTTCCTCTGTTATGCTCTTTGTAATATCAGATACAGTCTCAGGAGACTAGTATACCTTGATTGTGAACTTCTTAGGTTGCTTCGATATGCTGATGGAAGTAGGGGAAATAGATACGATGAGAAAGATATGTTGCTGAGTGGATTCGGGGTTGTTTTGCTCAAATGCAGAATGATGGGAGGAGTCGGCCGAAACATGCTGCGGCCGTGGTATCATGCAAAATAGCAAAGAAATACAGGCAATCAAGAAATACATGACGACAGGCAACCGACGATGAGACAAACTACAGGGAATGCAAGAAAGAACAAGGGGCCAAACCCCATCCCCCGTATTACAGTCGAGCCTTTTGCAGCTCAGGCTGCCCCGTATTACAGTCGAGCCTTTTGCAGCTCAGGCTGCTTGCGCCTCGCTCTCTCTTGCTTCACCTCATCCTCCGTAGCAAGCACAAAGCCATACTTCCACACCCAAACCTTCCCTCCGCGCTTCTTCACATCGTCCTCCGACCACCCTAGTGCCTTCCACTTGCTCTGATCCTCAATCTGTTCAAGCCGGCAAATGAGAGACTTGCGAGTGGCGAAGACGGGGTCGGTTCCGAGGAATGGGCTATGTGAAGGGTATAGTGCAGTGGTCAGTGAGTCATAGCCGGGCGCCGTAATGTGGAAGTGCAGATGCGCAGCACGGTGCGGATGTCGACCTGCAAACGGTTGCAAGAAGCTCAGTGTAATCCCCGTCGGTTGCACGGACGATTACCCACCTAGGGCTCGCAGCATATCACCGCACGGTCCATCATCAGGCTTCAAGAGTAGGCAGGTCAGATCTCTGTACCAGAAGCAGATCAAGGGGGCGCACAATAGGATAAGCAACTGGGAGCACCCCGCGGTAGCAGAAGTGTCCATTCGGCTCCACGATAATACGACCACGATCGTCTGCGCCAGCGGGATGTGGTGAGTCGTACATCACCTGAGTTTACATTTAGGAAAATTGACCAGAAGAAAGGGAAAAGGAAGCAACACACATCGTAAGTGCCGTCGCCGTCAGACTGCCACTGTGCACGAGATGGTTTGGTCACAGGTCAATTCACCATCAGCGATCTGTCGTTCGATAATTTAAGAGGCCTTACCACTTCAATCTTGGCTCCCTTTATTCCCTGACCTTTCAAATCTTTCACAGTTGCTTCAAAAAACAAGGGTTGGCCAACCGTGTCTGGATGAGAAATAAGGCTACCCGACGGGAACTCGGGGAACTCCTTGGTATAGAAAGGTCCCTCCTCGCAACCCTCCGTACATCCCTTCGGCCTCGGGTGCTCCAACTCATCCACGAGAGCGGATAGTCCGAGTGTATCGCTGAGCAGCACGACCTCGTCTTTACCGGCCGTACTCTCCTTCCCAGCTCTTCCGACGAGCTCCACAGCCTGCACCCATTCCGCATGGGTAAGTCCGACTTCACGAGCGAAGGCATGGAGGTGAACGACAAGCCGATCGACGATCAAGGCGAGACGAGGGGAGCGTTGCGGTGTGAGTGCAGCATGCAGGGAACGAACATGGTCAGTGATGGTGTAGTTCGAATTTTCGCGAAACTCGCGCTTGAGGGGGAGATCGGCCGGGATTGTGGATGCCGTCTGTTGCCGAATAAGAGCCCCCACAAGAGTTGGATCTTGGAATTTGGATGGGGGTGGGGTCATGATGGTTGCGGTCTGTTATGCGTCCAGGCTGTGGACCCTATATATATGAAACTTCCATGAAAATAGGTTTCGCCCGCCGTCATTACCAAGACAAGTGAAAAGTCTCCGTCAGTTGCTCAAGCTGTTGGCCGTTAATGGAAACGACCAGACAAGTTTGCCCACAACTTACGCAGGACAGAGGACATTTTGCTGCATTATCACACATTGAACCGAACCGCTGACGGCACATCGTAAGGCCAGCAGACCGGCTAAACCGATCTTCTGCAGACGGCGCCTTCTGAAGTATGCATCTGGCGGCCTGGCCTCTGCCCATGGCATCCAAAACAAGTCTCAGAAATAGTCGGTTCACTATTTCCGAGACTTGTCTGATGCCATGGATCAGGAAAATCATATCCCAACGTGAGATAGTTCGGATGAGAAAGCTCAGTAACAGATGCGGGACTATTAGCCCAGAGACAGGCCTGAGTAGAAGAAGAGGACTCACCACGGAACAGGTACGGCATGCCCCCCTGTGCTGTCGCGAATTCTGATTGACCGTTTCCTGGCTGCTGAGTCTTGAGGCCTATGAATAGAGATGGAGTGATTGTAACTTTCAATTCCAGGGTTTCCAGGTTTCCGATCAAAGCTTGCCAACTCCCGTCAACTTGAACGCGGGAATCATATGCTCATTCAACCATGATATCCTCCACGTCGCAGGGCATCGGAGCCTGAGGCGCACTGCTGGATCAACACCACGTGTTTGTTCCCGACCAAAGATATGTTTCGCTGGCCTCCTAGGGTTACATGTCAGTGAATACTGAAAGTTACCTGACTGTGCTTGTAACAGATATCCATGGGTTTAAGTACATAATGCAGTCGCATTCGAGGAAATGGTCGTCGAGACAAGGAAAGAAGAGACGATTGAAATTTGAGCATGGGAAATTCGCATTTTACATCCGATTCAGCTGAAGTGCATCCCACAAACTCCTACAATATTCTTACAGCATGTGTTGCTTCAGGTCGTGATCGTGGATGTCTTTGTCGGCCACTGTGAATCAAGTGCAAGGGTCGACGTGATTCCAAGTGGTACATTCAATGCGTCTCATCGTCTCATCGTTCCATCCCTCCGCCATTGCCAACGCATCTTATTTTCTATTTACCGAACCCACAGAGGAACTCCTGGAGGCCATCTCTAACATACCGAAGATCTCTCTCCCTCTCTCCCTTGTGCTCACATCCCTAGGAACTCACTTCATCATTGTTCAATGTTCCCCAATACCCCGCTGTGCCCGCAGCTCATTATCCCCAACAATACCATTTTCTCGTCGCACACCTTCGGGCGATGCGTGGTTGCAATCGCCGCCGCAGAATTCTGGCTTATACCTAACCCTCCGAGTTGGAGTTGCTGGGTCACGGTTTGCGCGGAGGACGTGACTGGTTTATCGGTGGCGATGGTGGAGGTTGCCATGTCAGGCGTGAAATTTTACCACAGACAATCCACTCGTGGCTGTGTCGTCCACGTGAGGGGAAGTGAAAGGAAGTGCGCATACACCTGCCAGTGTTGGGTTTCGTTCGGCAATCTGTCCCTTCAGACCGGAGGTCGGACCCCGAAATCTGATCGGAAGAGACAGGAAGACCGACCAGGAGCCAGGGCAACGAGGCCACCCCGGCAAGGCAAGTGCATGACAAGGGAAAAAGCGCCAAGGCGCGGGAGGGTGGGTGCGTTCGTAGAGATAGGGAGACGGTGGTAGAGGTTTGTTATGACTGGGTCACAACACAGCGGGGACTTAAGGCAACACTAAGCCTTTGCGAAGAAATATGCTGAGTACTAAAGCTTAATTGCGGTGAAGCAACAAATGGATTAGACTGGGGTCTGTGATAAGTACAGGGCTACTTATATACTATTGAGAAGTGCGCACAGACCAACAGCCGAATAAGGAAATCATAAAGGGAAAGATAGATAAGGTAAATGGGACGATAGATAAGAAAAGGTACCAGGTACGGATTAGGGTCTAGGCCATGACATCATTGCTGACTCATCTAAGTCTGGACCTTTGTCACGTGACCTGATTATGTAATAGTTTACGTAATGCTACAGGGACTACCGGAGCGGATTAAGATGAATCCGGCTTGACCCCTAAGTTGTAGATAAAGTCCAGAGTTCGAATACCGTTGTAGGCAAAAGTTTGAAAAGTTTTTAAATACTATAACACTATCCCCTCTCTAGGAATCGCATTCCAGGCGATTCGGCAATTTGCGCTCAGGAACCTCTGTCAGATTTTCGTATTTTTGGAACAAGGCAGAGAAATTTCCCATGGTCATGTTGATTCGCGTGGGGCGGACGGGTGCTTTTTGTGAAAAGCTTTGACAGCTTCAGGTGCATTTGACAAATGCGCTGCCTTTTCCCATGTACGGTCCGATATGTCCCAACCTTTCCAATGAACCAGGTACTCTAACTGTCCTTGTTTAACCTGAGACTTCACTACGTAATCCACCTCGTATTCTTCTTCTCCTTCTTGGTTGACTATCACCGGATCCGGAAGACGGACCGGTTGCCCTTCCAACGGTTCTCGAGCCGGTTTGACCCGTTTGACATTAACCGTGGGATGGATATGCATTGAATTGGGCAAGTCTAGTGTGACTGCATTGGGAAGAACCTTCGTGATCTGATAAGGTCCGATCCAGTTTTGCGTCATCTTTTTGGAGGGATAAGGTAATTTGAGGTTGTCCGTGGATAACATAACAAAATCTCCAATTTGATAATCTGGAGCTTCGGACCGATGCTTGTCCGCTTGCTCTTTCATCCGGTTCTGAGTTTCTTCTAACGCCTGCTCTACTTCTTTGTGTGCCTTTCCACATTTCTCTAAGAATGTACCAGCTGGAGATGAATCGCCTTCGAATCCCATGCGTGGGAAGTAGTTTTTTGTTATGGCGAAGGGGATAGTTCCGGTAGCAGTGGAAAGGGAGGAATTGTGATGGAACTGCGCTATCTTCAGCCAATCAGCCCATTCCGTTTGACGTTTAGCCACGTAAGCGCGGAGATACTGCTGGAGTTCTCGATTCATACGCTCCGTTTGGCCATCGGTTTGGGGGTGATAAGCGGTTGACAACTTCTGTTCTATTCCTAGAAGGGTGCAAAGCTGCGAAGTAAACTCCGATGCGAATTGCGGTCCTCGATCTGAAACAATTGAAGAGGGGAGTCCATGTCTACACCAAACATTGTCTCTAAATAGAATAGCTAGTTCTTTTGAAGAAATTGTCTTTTTACAAGCAATAAACTCAACTTCTTTAGAGAAGCGATCTACAATAACGCAAATGGAGTCAAAGCCACGTGATTTGGGAAAACCCGTGGTAAAATCTATAGATATATCCTTCCAAGGTTCTTTTGGAACCGGAAGGGGAATTAATTTGCCAGCTTGTGCCGTTGACTTTCCCTTCGTGAGGGCGCACGTCTGACAATGTTCTACGTATGTTTTAACGTCCTTTGTGACACCAGGCCACGAGAAATAACGAGTAACCAAGTGTAAGGTACGTCCTTGACCACCATGGCCACCAATAGGGGAATCATGAAGGATTGTAAGTAATTTAGTACGTAAGGAAATAGGAACGAAAACTTTGTTTTTGTCATTTTTAAATACTATAGACCCCTCGTCAAAAGCGAAGCCATCTATCGTATCATTTTTTATTTTTTCTGATTCGTTTTGTATTTCGTCATAAATAGGTGAAGAAAGAGTAACTGTATTAATGAAAACAGAAGCAGGAAGTACAGTAATATTTTTGTTATGGTCGGGATCTGCTTCTCCGTGATCTTCTCGACGAGATAAAGCATCAGCCCTTCCATTTGTAGCACCCGGTTTATAAATAATCGAGTAATTATACTCTGAGAGCAACGCATTCCAGCGTGCTTGACGTGGGCTCAGAGTTTGGGGAGATTTCCAATATTCGAGATTCTTGTGATCAGTCCAAATCTCGAAATGTTCTCGACCCATTAGATAATGTCTCCATTCCTGCAAAGCCCGAATGACAGCTAGAAGCTCCTTGTCATAAACCGGGTAGTTCTTCTCGGCAGAACTAAAGGAATGGGAAATGAAGGCACAAGGCCTCCAGAGGCCATCATCGCATTTAACCGAGAGCACAGCTCCCGTTGCAATATCACTAGCGTCCGTTTCTACTCTGACTTCTTTAGAGCGGTCAGGATAGGCTAAAAGCGGAGCGGTAGTGAATTGCTGCTTCAGCTTGTCAAAAGCTTGCTGTTGCTCCGGTCCCCACCGGTATGGTGTGTCCTTTTTGGTAAGGTCATTCAAGGGACGAGCAATATCAGCGAAACCCTGAATGAAGCGTCGATAGAAGTTTGCCAATCCCAAAAAGGACTGAACACCCTTCAACCGAGTTGGTGCTGGCCAGTCCAGAATAGCCTGCACCTTCGAATTGTCCATCTCTACGCCTTTTTGGGAGATGATCATTCCCAGGAAATCTACAGAATCCACAGCGAAGCTACATTTTTCTGGTTTTACGTAAAGATCGTTCTCTCTGAGACGTTGCAATACGGTTTTAACTATTTCTAAGTGCTCTGCTCTAGTTTTTCCGAACGTAAAGATCATAAGATCGTCGATATAAATAATGAGAACCCCATGAAGATCGCTAAATAGATCATTCATCATTTGTTGGAATGTGGGGGGAGAGTTCGTAAGTCCAAAGTACATGACAACTGGTTCATAAGCGCCAAATGGAGTAACGAAAGCCGCTTTCCATTCGTCGCCTGCTTTTATTCTAACATTATTGTATCCCCAACGTAGGTCCATTTTAGTAAACATGTCAGCTCCTTTGAGCTGGTCGATAAGTCCGGAAATGAGGGGAAGAGGGTAAGCGTTCTTGACAGTTCCCTCATTTACATAACGATAGTCCATAACTAATCTCTTTTTACCGTCCTTTTTTGGAATAAAGAAAACAGGAGATGTTTGAGGGGATTTCGACGGACGAAGATATCCTTTCGATAACTCCTTATCAATGAACTTTTTGACGTCATCAAGTTCCTGTTCGGACATCGGAATCACCCGACCCTTTTTAGGAACGAAATCAGGCTTGAGATCTATTGCGTGGTCCCACGCCTTTCGGGTAGGCATACGCTCACTCTCTTGCTCTGAGAAGACATCTAAGTATTCGTGGAGCTCTACTGGGACTTTCTCGGTGAGCCCCGCCTCAAACACTCTGCGAATAGAAAAAGAACGATTCAAATGATAGTTGACTACTTTGCACTGATCTGTACATCGTGTGAATCGTACTCGTTTGGCCACCCAATCAATTTCAGGGTTATGCCTCTCAAGCCAATCGTAGCCGACAAGTACAGAAACGAAAGCGTCCATATGCTCAAAATGTCCATTGTGTCCCAAAACAAGCGAAACCTTGTGAGTGACACCGCCTATCGCTCCCTCTGAGCCGTCGGCGTTGTACACTGGAATAGGAAAAGGAAGTTCTTCCAGTGTCAAACCATGTCGCTCACAGAACGATTTATCTATAAAAGTTTCGGTTGCGCCGGAATCCAACAGAGCGGCAAACTCCATTTTCTTCCATTGCTCCCCTTTATCGTACATAATAGTAATAGCGAG